>JAOXJJ010001043.1:34585-46634 GCA_025769935.1 Phoenix roebelenii | reverse complement strand
TCCTTTAGCTCTTCCATCAGCTTCTCAATCTTGCTGTTTAGTGCAGAGATAGAGCCAGTAAGCTGAGTGTGTTCTTCTTTCAGTTCTTGGATAGATATTTTAATAGAATTTTTCTGAGACTTCAGTTGCTCTTCAATTGCAGCAATTCTTCTTTGCTAATTAGCTGCTAATGGCCTCAATCCTTGCAGTTCAGATTTTACTTCTTTTACCAAGTCAGTGAGATCAACAACTAAATTCCAGCAGACTCAAGAATTGAATAGTGCTTTTATGATGTTATCTCCAATAAATTTTAATTGCCACTTTTCAAGTCTGAGTGGAGGATCTGACTGTCTCTGGATTGGAGGAGGTTGACTGACTGGAGACATTTGAAGACAGTAATTCTTTCTTGGTCTCCCCTTCTAGATTCAAATTGAAATAAGTGAAGACTAATGTTAGAATCATACCATAGGGAAGTGAAGCTCCTTTTCTCTGTCCTTGAGCTTCCATATATCTGATCATTAAGCAGGGTAGATTCAGTGGCAATCCTTAAATCACATGATGCATAACTAATATGTCTCTCTTTGAGACATGATCAAATTTCCCTATCTTTGGGAATAGCATCTTGTTAATCATGTCATGCAGTAGATGCATCTCGGTATTCAGTTGATTAGCACTGACTTCAATCCAATCTTCTGTGACTTCTCTATTTAGAATGGTGCTTATCCCTTCATTCCTATTCTCTAAATGATCTCCATTCTCTCCATCATTTGGAATTCGAAGAGCATCTCTGAGAATCTCTTCTGTAATCAAGATAGGGATTTCTTTTACCTTGGACGAGATTTGTCCTTGTCCAAATCTGGCATTGTTGTAGAACTCTCGTACCAAGTCTGGGTAGGTCGGCACATTCAGTAAGCATAGATATTTCCAACCCATCTCCTTTAGATTCTGCCCTAATGGAAAGTTTTTCTTCTCTAAAAAATCGAAATTCACTCTTCTTCCAGTGGAGACATTCCTTATGGAGAGGCGACCTTGTTTTGAAACCGATGATGGAGGTGACAGAGGGGCCGTCATGGGTTGAGGTGGCGACGTTTCTTGCCTTTGTGGATTCATTTCTTTCTCTGCCCTAGCCTTCGTTCTCCTCTCTGTTTGTGGACTGTGGAATGATATTTTTTCTCTTTGGCCTGGATATAAGTTGCTTTCTTCTCACCATTGGAAGATCAATCGGAACCTCGAAAAGGTTTTCTAGGGTTTGGGAGGTTTTTGTTTGAAAAAGATTTTGAATACTGAAAAGCGCTCTAAGGGGTATGAAACATTTCAGGTTCAACATTTCAGAGAGAGAGAGAGTCCTTAGAATCTGTTTCAAATAGTTTTCCACTTTAGTCGACACATTCAACTTATGAGTCATCTCCTCAAACACTTCAAGAGATAAAATATTTTTAAATAAGATTTAAAAATCGATTGCAAACCACATTTTAAATTAGCTAAAATTTAACCAATAATAGTCAATCAAAATATACAATTTAACATTCATAATCAGTCATCAAAATGGATCACAAATGCATAATTCACCTCTAAATTTACAAAAGACTTCTTCATTAAGAGGTTTAGTGAAAATATCTACAATTTGTTCATCAGTATTTATAAATTCCATTTTTTATATCCCCATTTGAGCATGATCTCTTATGAAATGATGTCTGATTTCTATATGTTTAGATCTTGAATGTTGTATGTGATTTTTAGTCAGATTTATGGTACTAGTATTATCACACCCTATAGAAATTTTATTTTATTTTATGCCATAGTCCTCGAGTTATTGCATAATCCATAGGATTTGGGCACAACTTCCTGCAGCAATATATTCAGCCTCAGCTGTAGATAGTGCTATGGAATTTTGCTTCTTGCTAAACCAAGAGATTAAGTTTGTCCCAAAAAATTAACAAGTTCCACTTATACTTTTTTTGTCTAATCTACAACCAGTAAAATCAGCATCTGAATATCCAATTAAGTCAATTGTAGATGTCTTAGAATACCATAAACCTAAATGTTGTGTTCCTTTTAAGCATCTTAATATTCTTTTAACAACAATTAAGTATGATTCTTTAGGATTTACTTAATATCTTGCAAACATACAAATACTATGCATTATATCAGGTCTACTTGCCGTAAGATAAAGTAAAGATCCAATCATTCCTCTATACAGCTTTAAATTAAAGGATTTATTATGCTCATCTTTTTCTAATTTACAAGAGAGGCTCATAGGAGTACCTAATAATTTTGAATCTTTCATACCAAACTTCTTTAAGATTTTCTTTGTGTATTTCGTTTGGTAGATGAAGATTCCATCTCTTGTTTGCTTGATTTGGAGTTCAAGAAAGAAGTTGAGTTCACCCATCAAACTCATCTCGAACTCACTTTGCGTGAGCTTAGCAAATTCTTCACATAAACTTTCATTAGTAGCACCAAATATAATATCATGAACATATATTTGAACAATCAGAATATCAGCATTTTTTTGTTTAATAAACTAAGTTTTATCAACATTTTCTCTTGAAAAATTACTCTTAATTAAAAAGTTGCTTAAGCTATCATACCAAGCTCTAGGAGCTTGCTTCAAGCCATAAAGTACTTTGCTCAATTTAAAAATATGATCTGAAAGTTTATGATTTTCAAATCCAGATGGCTATTCTACATAAACTTCTTCAGTTATGAAACCATTTAGAAATGCACTTTTGACATCCATCTAAAATAATTTAAAATCCATAAAGAATGCAAATGCAAGTAATAGCCTAATAGCTTTAAGTCTAGCTACAATGCAAAAGTTTCATCAAAATCAATTTCTTCTTCTTGATTATATCCTTTAGCAACTAATCTAGCCTTATTTCTAATTACAATGTCATCTTTATTTAATTTATTTCTAAAAATCCATTTTGTCGCTATTATAGAAATAATTTCAAGCCTTCTAACCAAATTTCAAACATTATTTCTTTCAAATTGATTTAGTTCTTCTTGCATTGCCATTAATCAATTGTTATCTTTTTCAGCTTCTTCAAAATATTTTGGTTCTATTTGAGAAACAAATGCAAGGTGATTACAAACATCTCTAATAGAAGATCTAGACCTAATGCCTTGTGAAGGATCACCAATTATTAAGTCTCTAGGATGACTATGTGCATACCTCAATTCTTTTGTCATCTTTAGGCATTTGATCTTCTTCTCCTTAATTTTCATAATGTTCTGAATTTTAAGATGCAAAAACATCCTTTAGGGTTAACTCTTTGATTTGTTTGTTGAGTTCTTCTGCATCATCATCGAGATCTACATTCTTCCTTGAAGAAGGATCATTAGATTCATCAAAGATTATATGTATTGACTCTTCTACGACTAGAGTTCTCTTGTTAAATATTCTATATGCTTTACTTGATGAAGAATATCCCAAAAAAAAAGCTTCAGCTGATTTAGAGTCAAATTTTCCCAAGTCATCCTTACCATTATTTAGAATAAAACAATTGCAACCAAAAACATGAAAGTATGAAAGATTTGGTTTCTTATTTTTCAAAAGTTCATAAGGAGTTTTCTTTAGAATAGACCTAATAGTAACTCTGTTAAGAACATAACAGGCTATGTTTATAGCTTCAGCCCAAAAGTACTTAGGTAAGTTACTTTCACATAACATTGTCCTAGCCATTTCAGTAAGAGTTCTATTCTTTCTCTCTACACTCCATTTTGTTGTGGTGTTCTTGGTGCAGAAAAGTTATAATCAATACCATTTTCAGTGCAAAAATTTTTAAAGTCATGATTTTCAAATTTAGTTCCATGATCACTTCTAATCTTGATGGTTTGCAGTCCAAGTTTATTTGAAATTTTTTTATATAGTTTAGTAAAAGCTGAAAATGCTTTATTTTTGTATGCCAAAAATAAAATCTGTGTATCTAGAAAAATCATCCACAATAACAAAGCCATAAAGTTTTCCACCTAGACTTGTAGTTCTAGTTGGTTCCAAATAAGTCCATATGCAGAAGCTCTAAAGGTCTATTTGTGGAGACAACATTTTTAGATTTCAAAGAAGCTTTGGTCTGTTTTTCTAGTTGACATGCAGAGCAAATTTTATCTTTTTCAAATGATAATTTAAGGAAACCGAAAATAAGTTCTTTTTGAATAAGCTTTGAAATTAAGTCCATGCTTGCATAAGCTAATTTTCTATGCCATAACCAGCTAGCTTCACTATTTTTGGTTTTCATAGCAACCAAACAATCCATGTTTTTCATGAGTATTTGATCTAAATCAACCAAATACACATTTCTATGTCTATGTCCAGTAAATATTACACCACTGTCATTCGTACTTGAAACTAAGCACATAGATGATTCAACAGTCACAACATATCCTTTATCACAGAATTGACTAATGCTTAGCAAATTATGTTTTAATCCATCTACCAATAAAATATTTTCAATAAAAGTTGTTGGAGTAATCCGAATGTTACTAATACCAATGATTTTGCCTTTTTCATTATCACCAAAGGTAACCATTCCTCCATCTTTCTTTTTGAGGGACATGAATTGGGATTCATCCCCTGTCATGTGTCTAGAACACCCACTGTCCAAATATTATTTTCTGTTTGATGCTTGGGGTGTTAGACATACCTACAAAATAGAAATTTAATTCTTTATCTTTCGTACCCAAACTTTCTTGGGTCCTTGAATGTTAGCAATGATGGTTCCCTTTGGAATCCATATTTTCTTAATTGAAACATTACTTATAAGTTTTTGGCTTTTAGGATTGCATGCAGTGTATTCTTGTTTTAGTTTGTCTAACTTAAACAGTGCAGATTTCAGTTGAACATAAGTTGGCTTCACAAATATATTTTTCAATGATTTCTGTTTTCTCCAAGGATTATATCCTAAACCAGCTTTATCATAGACAGCTTTCTAACTTTCAAGAATTAGATTTAATTTCTCAGAACTTAGTGTGAATTTGTCTACTATAAGTTTTAGCTTTCCAACTTCTTTAGCTAACTTCTGATTTTCTTCATACATTCCTTTTTATTTTTCAGAAGCAGAACATTTTCTTTTTCTAATGATTGGTTCTTATTTTTCAGTTCCTTATTTTTTAAGCTAAGTTTTTTATATTCAATCATTAGTTTAGAAAAAGCATCTTGAAGTTCATCGAAAGTAAAATCATATCCAGTATTCAAATATGCCTCATTTTCATGTGCCATTAGACACAGATTTGCAGCTTCTTATTGCTGTTCTTCTTCTCCAAAGCTGGATTCATCACTGTCACTCCAAGTAGCCAGCATAGCTTTCTTCCTTAACCTTTTCGGAGCCTTTTTCAATAGAGAACAGTCAGTTCTGAAGTGTCCCGGCTTTTTGCACTTGTAGCAAACATATTGCTCCTTATGATTATTTTCTTTGCTTTGCTCCCCCTTGATTACAGGCCTTTTCTTGAAGTTTTCTCTATTTCTTCTGAAAAACTTTCTGAATCTTCTTGTAATCAGAGCCATTTCCTTACTGTTATCAGATTTAGAATCCTCGCTCTCATCTTCATGTAGAGTGGATTTAAGAGCAATGATTCTGCGCTTCTTGGGTTCATCCTCCTTAAGGTTTTATTTAATTGAAAGCTTATGAGTCATTAAGTAATCCAGCAGTTTTTCCAGTGGGAGAGAATTGAGACTTTGGCTTCTTGAATGGCAGTGACATTTGCTTCCTATACTCTAGAAAGAGACCTAAAACTTTTCTGAACAAGATCACTGTTAGAGTAAGATCTACCAAGGCTTTTTAAGCTGTTTTTAATATCAGTGAATTTATTAAACATTTTAGCTATAGACTCACTATTTTTTATTTTAAATAATTTATATTTATGCACTACCATGCTGATTTTAGATTCTTTGACCTGGTTAGTGCCTTCATGTGTAACTTCCAGCCTATCCTAAATTTTTTTAGCAGTCATACAAATAGATATACGATTAAACTCATTTGCATCTAAAGAACAGTAAAGAACATTCATGACTTTTGCATTTAGCTGAGCCATTCTTTTATCATGGTCATCCCATTCAATCTCAGGTTTGAATAAGGTGATGCCATCTACAATCTCAGTTGGTGTGTGAGGTCCATTGACAATAACAATCCATAAATCATATTCAAGTGCTTGAATAAAAAATGCATCTGAGCTTTCCAATAAGTAAAGTTTGTGTCATTGAAATGAGATGGTATGTTGGTAGATTGTGCTTCAGCAATAGAGGATCCCGTGGTGGCTGCCATAATCTTTAACTCTTGATTGTTAGATCAAAAAGTTACTGTGAGTACTAGGCTCTGATACCACTTGTTGCCCAGAGGTGCAGCCCAAAAGGAGGGGTGAATTAGGTTTTTTAAAATTAAAAGTGTGAAGATTGTGAGTTACTGTTATCTTTCAATAACTTGTAGATTTAGCAGCAAAAAATAGGTTGCACAAATAAAGCAGTGAATAAGATGAGGAAAGCAATTAGAAATATGTAGTGGAAGAAGATAGATAAACCACACACACAAACACCAAAGTTTATAGTGGTTCGGTGCACTTCCAGTACCTACATCCACTCTCCAAGTCTAGCTTGAGATTTCACTATAATCTAGCAGATTACAGTCTGATTGTTTTTTGGGCTCACAATCAAAAATCCAGTTGGTTTTTCTAGGAAACCAACCGAAAATCTATCACTATTTGTTTTCCGGGCTCACAAACAACCAAGTTGCTTTTTAGACAAACCAACCAAAAACTTTACACCATTTGTTTTTCTGAGCTCACAAACAAACCAACCAAAAATTTTACACCGTTTGTTTTCCCGGGTTCACAAACAACCCAGTTGGTTTTCAGATAAACCAACCAATTTTTTTTTTCTTGCTAAATACTTCCGATTCAGCAACTTTCAATCAAGGCTTGGAAGATCCTTTACAAGTTTGAAATGAATGAAACTGTTACAGCAACAGTTAATCCAAATAAATGAATGTTGTAATCAGAAAACTTAAAGCTTTAGAGTATATAGAATGAATCAATAAAAAAAAAAAACTGAAGTCGATAAAGAGGTTGGCTGTGGAAGAATGTCCCAATGCTTGAGTAGTAGCTTTTCTCGATGCAATGAGTAAGTTTCAGATGAATGCTGATGAGGATGATGATCCGTTTAGCCTTTTTTTCTCTTTTCCTTAGTGGAAACTTTTCCTTCTTAATAGAATCTTTTTTCTTTCCTTGTTGTTTTCTTTCTAAGGTTCCCTTGAATTTATAGACGATTTCTTCAGAGGGATTTGAATTCCTTTCTTTCCATTCTGATGAGAATCTTTTCTGTTACAAAAGAAGACAAAAGTTGTTGCAAGCTTCCTGTTGTGGTTCCAGCAGTACAGGGGTCGACTCCTGTAACTCAGGAGTCGACTCATGTTTATCCTAAGTTGGCACTTCAAGATATTGAGACGACTCTTGTTGTGATAACTTCAAAGGGTCGTCTCTTTAAGCATAAGGGTTGACTCATCTTCTTCAGGAGTCGCCTCTTTAAACACAAGGGTCGACTCATGCAGTAATTTTTCCGACCGACGCTGAAATTGAATTGGGGTTGACTCTTCAAACCCAAGGGTCGACTCTTCAATTTTGGGGGTCGACTCATTTGGAACAAGGGTCGACTCTTCAAATTTTATCTCAGACGGTGAAAGCTCTCCGTTTAATTTGAACTACACGAGGGTCGACTCATGTTTTGCGGGGGTCGACTCATTGACTGTGCCACTTGAAGAAAATATGCCAGAGTCAACTCAAACTTGTCCTTTTTGCTTACGGGTTGACTTAAATTTTTCAAGCAGAAAACTTTAGACTTCATCTTTGATCTCCATGGATTAAATTAAGATCATTTTTCTTTTAGAACATATTCAATAAAGTGTTTGCGAAGAACTTATGACTTTGCAGTGCTTTATTTCTTCTGATTTTTCTTGATTTATAAAACTTCATAATTAAGCCAACATCATTAGTACACAACATCATCTCAAATATTTTGTAATCATCAAAATTTATCCTTTAGGATTTATTAGAGATCATGTACAAAATAGAAACATAAATCTGGAATTTGTAAGTACTGAAAGACAATTAGCAGATATATTTATAAAACTCCTTATCGAGGATAGATTTTGTATGCTTAGAAGAGAAATAGAAGTGTGTGACCCTTTTGCATAGAAAAAGCCAAATGTTTCATGAAACACTCCTCTCATCTCCACAATCTTCTCATGTAATTTAAAACATTGCTCAAATGATCAATTTTGAACTTCTCTTCATGAGCATTGTTGACCCTTGAAACCTGGTTTGGTTCAGATCAGAGAATTCTTCTCTGAAAAATTTTTCTAAACTAAGCTTAGGTTAACCCGAGACTCTGGTCAGGTCGACTCTAGCTCGAGCCAACCCGAATGGTAGTTCAAGTCGACTCGATGTCGGAAGACCTAACTTATAAGTTGGCCGCAAGATCCCAAAAATGTCATTAACCTATTTTTACTACACCTTAATTGAACAGTCCTTTTCCGCCCTCCTTTGACTTCCAAACACTGGTAAATCACTATTCCTTCATTTCCTACGCTGGTCAATCCTCTTGTACGGATGCTTTGTGTGAAGATGGCACCTAAGAGAGCCGTGGCCAAGCGAGCAAGAAGGGTTACCCAGTCAAATCAAGTTGAGCAGCAAGGTAAAGCCCAAAATGAAACAGGACCACAAGCCAAAGCACGTGTGGTGTCATCTCAGCCCTCTTCTCCTTCGGTATTGCTTGCCAAATTTGCGGGAAGGCCCATAACCACAGGTAGGAAAATTGATTTTCAGAAGTTGGAAGGTCACCAGGTATGCAGAGCTACAGGGCCAAAGCTAGAGAGAGAGGCAGCTGAGCTAGTGATCGGAGAGTCAGAGGCACCTGCTGAGCATTCCATTCCACAGACTGAGGTAGGTCCATCATCTTCAGCTCCACAGTCTTAGCCAGAGCCACTAGCACCTATTGATTTTATAGATAAGCAGCTGAGCAGGTTGGCTGATATGGTGGCAGATAGACTGAGAGGTTAGTTGTGTTCTCATCAGGCAGATTTTGATTGACTAGCTGCACAGATGGTGAGCTTATTAGATAGGCTGACTGCTATTGAGTGGGGATTACTGGATTAGATTGGGTCTCGTGGCGCTGATTCTGACACATCGGCACAGAGCTAGCCAGCTTTCAGGTAGACCACTTCTCGCAGACCGTCCCATCTATAGCAGCCTAGCCCCCCTTCACCACCTACACCAGGAGACGTAGGATTCCCTCTCAGCCCCTAGATCCTTCTGGTAGGAAGCAGTGAGTGATCAGTGTAGTGACATTGCGATAGCTTCATAGAGTGAGGAGGTATGATTGTCTAAAGCGATGTCGCATGGGTGGGACTTCGCTCAAAGCCACTTTGGTAGAGAAGTCTACTATTTCCAAGGACTGTACAATGGTAATGATGCCATTGGCTAAGCCCCAGTCAAGTGAAGGGTTGACTTGCAAGTAGCGGTTGTAGTGTGAATTTGATTTGTCTATGGTTGTCCTGATGAGAGATAGGAGCCAGGAAGGGACTAGCATCGAGGGAACTAGATTGAGATGGTCTGGATTAGCCAACTTGAGAGTTTGTTGCAAGCTCATTCGGATGCTCAGCATAGGCCAGGATTTTTTTTTTCTTTTTGGTACAATGGTAGCTCACATCAATGTAACTGAGTACTACCAGCAGAGTCAAGGAAAACAATATGACATAGAGGGAAAGAAAAGGGGTTGGATGCAGTCCACAAGACTTCTTCCGAATGATGAGCAGCAAAGGAGGTGGCCCAGTCAGCAACCCTGTTCGCCTCCCGATACACATAAACAATCTGGATAGAACGACATCCGAACACCAATTTCTGGATATCCCTGAGTAATGGGTGGCCATCGTCTTGCTGCTTTTACTGTCGTATCTAGTCAATCACCATTGACGAGTCTCCCTCCAGGATGATATGGTCAGCTTCTAGAACACCCCTCTCATAGGTGATCCCCTCCCAAGCAAACTTGAGCTTAGCTCCAATAGCGGTCATGTCACATATACTCTGCCCGCCTGCCACAACCATCCTGGAGGTATGGTCTTAGATCACAAATCCGATCCCTCTTCTATCTCCACCTGCCGAAATGCTACCGTTGAAGTTCACCTTTAGGCGTCCAAGGGATGGGGGCTCCCAAGAGACAAGAGTCACTCAGGGCGCTGTGGAAGCGATGTAGAAGCCCCAGATGTGCCTAACCCACCCTGGTGAAGGTGACTGGGTAGCGGCAATAATCTCAGTCGCGTGATGGATAGCTCTGTCCCCCACTACCCTCAGGGGTGTCCTCCTCCCCTCAAAAGTATGGGCATTCTTGTCTAGCCAAATATGATATGCCATGTATGCCACAGTGATGCCTCGCTCCATGGTTCTCAGTCTACTCGCCAGCATCCTCAGATAGTCCAACTAAGCCTCTGCCATCCTCACATCCCATGGTAGGGTGCCCGACAGACACCTGCAGATCTATGTAGTTTAGGTTTGACCATGAGGGGTTTGGGCTTTGGTAATTCACCATTCAGGTGAGGAGCTGGAGGATTGGTTGAAGTGACGTTTTTGGGAACCAGAGGAGGGAGATCGGCTGCCAGAATCAAACCGGAAGTCCCAGTCATCACCGTTACCATCTCGTTTGCAGCCACCGTTAGAGGATGACGAGTCTTCGGAAGGGACCTTGGCAGTGAAGAAGTTAATAACCATTTTCACTATGCAAGTAAAGGATCCTACCGTTACATCGATCAGTTCCGAGACTGATAAGATATCCTTTCAGGAGATTTGAAGATCAAAACTACTTAGATCTTCCCATCATAAACTACTTTTACTCGTGCGATACGGGACTTCGAAGGTGGAGATTATTGCCAAGGTCGGCCCGAGCCTTAGGCGAGCGAGGCGGTCGCCTAAGGCCTCGGACCAAAAGAATGCCTTCGGCCTCCACCTCTGGGAGAACTCCTCCTCCAGCGACCTACAGACAGCGACCAGCAGTCCGGCGATCAGCATCCAGCATCTGAGGCATGGCGTCGTGGCCAACAGGCAATGGGGATAGGGCTTACGGCCTAATGCCTATGGGACAAGACTATCAAGTCGTCTTAGCCGTCCCCCGTCCATAGCTCGTCTTCTCCCGCCTAAAATAAGAGATGCATTAGTTCAATTAGCGGAAACTAGTAAAAATCCCAAAACAAAGAGTGAAGCCACATATTTAGCTACATATGAGATTGAAAATTTTGAATTCTTATTGGGCTTGAATATTTGGTATGATATATTATTTGTTGTTAACTCAGTTAGTAAGAACTTACAATCTGAAGACATGCATATTGATGTTGCTATAAATCAATTAAAAGATCTTCTTTTTTATTTAAAAAGTTATAGGAAAAATGGATGTATGACTGCTTTGGTTTCATCTAAAGAAATTGCAATTGAAATAAAAATAGAAGCTACAATTTGTGAAAAACGTGTGATTCGTAGAAAAAAAATAATTTGATGAAAATAGTGATGATGAGATAGAAAGATCGGCTGAAGAATTTTTTAGAATTGATTGCTCTTTATATATAGTTGATCAAGCTATTTTTTCAATTCAAATAGGTTTGAACAGTTCACCATATATGAAGATGTTTTTGGTTTTTTGTTTATTTTTAAAAATTTAAAATCTTTGAATGAAGAGGGTCTGAAAACGTATTGTCATAATCTTGAAAACTTTTTAAAACATAGTAAATATTCTGATATTGATGATCTTGATCTATTTTTAGAGTTAAAAGTTTTAAAATAAATTTTACAAGCAAAAACTAGTACTCCTATTGCTACTTTATGTTTTATAAAAAAATAGATTTTTTTCCAAATGTATGCATTGCTTATAGGATATTGTTAACAATACCGGTAACAGTTGCTTTTGCTGAAAGAAGTTTTTCAAAATTAAAGTTGATAAAATCTTATTTGCGATTGTTCGTCCAATTCCTGTTTACCTAAAAATATGCTAAACAGATCGTTGTTAGAACCGACGAACAAAGTTTAAATTTAATTTTACTCT
>JAOXJJ010001043.1:0-18221 GCA_025769935.1 Phoenix roebelenii | reverse complement strand
ACCGGTACGGACCGATTTCGTACCGGTCCGGGCCGCCACCGGTACGCCGACCGGTACCGGTACGGCGGACCTTGGTTAGGATAGTCATAATTACTATAAATATTAACTTTTTTGTTTGGCAACCTATAATTGAAAATGCAATTTTATATATAGAAATTGTTACCCAACAAATAGCTCAAGCCACTTTTTGCTACTCTCTCAACCGAAATAAAAATTCAAGTTTTAAAAATATAATTTCATTTGTATACGCATTAATAATTTTAAATAACTGCTATTATTTTGTTATAAAATGACTATTATAGTAAAAATAATGATAAGATGACTATTGCTATTTAAATTCCTTACATGTACAATGTAATAAGAGGGTTTCTTCAGAAAAATAGGATCAAGAGTCATTACAAATGCAACATAAATTATTCAAACTTTGGCAAAAAGATTTTTATTATTATTTTCAAAAACAGCAATATACATTTTCAGTACCGTTATATTCTAAAATTGGCATGTTTATGGAACTATTATTTTATTTTCCGCATAAGCATGAATATTTTTAAATAACTTCTCTTTATTAATAATATAGTCCTCTAGAAAGCTTACTAAAAACTTATAAAAAATAAAAACATTCCTAAAAACCCTTTCCCTGCAATCTTTAGGACTCCAGCTCTCTCGAAAACGATATCTCCACCATGATCCCTGCCCTCCTTCCCAACTTTTGGTTGTTTTCAGATACTAGTGGCAGGTTCCACCACCATGAGCAACTCTTAAGTCCATCATCACCCTCCTTCCCCACAATCATGACGGACCGACCCTTCATCCTCTCTTGCTGCCTCGATCGCATGGCGATCGTCTTCAAGTCTTCCAATGGTCATCATCAAAGCTACATCCTAGATCTCTATTGCGCTTGACCAAGCCCTGATCATTGACTGGCAAGCGAATTGCTGAGTTGGATGTCACCGCTAGATCAGAGTTGGATGTCACCGCTAGATCATGGTTGGATTCACTGAACAAGATGGTCAATGAGTAGTTGGGAAGGAAAAAGAGATGGTCATGAGATCCAAGGAGAATTCTAGATATGCTTGTTGTCGAGGTTCAAGAAAAAGGTTGGAAAAGGAAGATCTTGAGATTTGGGTGGTATCGAATTAAAAAGGTGAAGCATGCATTTTGAGATGTTGCAACACAACTTGCAGTCAAATCGACCACGAGACAAGTCATTGCATCTCAGCCCAAAATGTAGTGTGAGTTGCTGCAGTTCAGTGAGGTGAGATAAGCCAAACAACTCCAACGTCTGATTTACTGCAACAACACCGGCTAACAAGTCCACTAGCAAGCAAGCAAACAAAACCCTTAGTGACAGTATGGTTTGGTTCTTGGTATTGAAGCCTGGTACAAGGAGCATAACAATTCCTTTGTGGCACAAATCTGTAAGCATGACAGAAACCGGTACTGAATGGAACAAAAAACCATCATGGTCTAAACGAGATTACCTTTGGACATTCAAATCTAAATTTCAAGAAATTTGCTATGCTACAGTAGAAAGTCTTAAGCAACTTAGAAAATTCATGATAAAATAGAGGTAAATTGCAGATAAAGGAAGTTTGCCACCTTCCTATTTTAATGATAAAAGAGGTTTCTTTGTACAATTCCAAGACCATCTACAACAGTACCATTGACCGTTTTATAGGGTTAACAAGTAATATCCTACCAAAACTAGATTTCATTAAATGTTTAATAAGAGAAAATCAAATCATCCAGCCATAAACCTTTCTTTAATAGGACTTCTCCAATAGGAAAGCTAACTAATAATGGCCGACGAAATCCCAAAAGCATACGGACCAACCCGACCTCACTTTGACTAATAGTAGGACTCCAAAAACCATAGAAAATAACCCTTAAAAAATAAAAAAAATGGAACAAAAGTAGAAAATACAATCCTAAACATCAAAAATAAATTCTATTATCTAAGTCCTTAAATTCCTAATTACATCACAAAGTTTTAAATAACATTACCCACCAACCCTATAACATTTTCCCATCGGAACAGTATAGCATTGGTACAATATCAATACTAATAGTACTTAATAAAACTAACAATATTAAAAAGAATGGACTGCTAGTACCTACTGTTCTGGTCAAGGTTCGTCGAAATGGTACCCAAGATTGTACCAGCCAGAAATCGTATTAATATGGTATAGGTCCGTACCTGTGCCGTTTTAGGACGCACCCAGACAAGGACGAGAAGGAAAGGGAGAAGAGGGGAGAGATAGGGGAGGAAGAAGGAGAAGAGAGGCTCATGCTGGACTCAGTTGATGCTCGGCAGTCGAGATCATGGCCTAGGGAGTGCAGATTTGCGGTAACGGAGGCCTTGGACGATAGAGGAGACCTTAGGGAGCATGGATCTGGCGGCAGAGACCATGGACAATGAAGAAGGCCTGGGGAGCGCAAATGAGGAGCATCTTTGTTGAATCAATCTCCATGGAACCAGAAGCATGGAAGGGGGAGGAGCTAGGGTTTGATTGGGAGCTACCTGGCCTCATGGGATCACAAAAAGTCACTATGGAATCCATGGTGAGAGCAAGCAATCAATGCACACGTGTGATAGAGAGAGAGGGGGAGAGAGGACCACTAGGGCTTCAAGGAGGGCTCAGGATGCTTTAAGCTCGAAGCGGGGCTCAGGAGGGGCCAAACGAAGCTCGGAAGGAGCCAAACGAGACTCGAGAGGGGCCAAATGGGGGGCTTAGGAGAATTTAAAGGGCCGAAGCGACCTGACCGCCCGAATTGTTTCGATTCTTGACCTGAACTACCTGGTTCATGTCGATTCGGCCATCCTTAGGTATGGTAGATAAATTACCATCAATAGGCACCAATATAGACTAGTATGTATTAATTGGCATGGATGGTTTCAGCATCTTAGCATTCATACCAATACTGGATGTGAAATGATACTATACCAACAGTACCCTCTCCTTATGGTGGTTTTTCATCCATGACATCACATGCACACTAATATAAAAAGAAAAGAAGAAAGCAAGAAAGAAAGAATTAATATGGGCATGACAATGGACATATGGATGCTAAAATGCACACTAAAAACCAAAGGCTACTGCTTAATTTTCTAATACAAAACTTTGTTTAATAAATTACAAGATACCTATCATAGACAATATGAATGATCCTAATCTACTTTGAAGATCTCGATGTTGGAAAAATCAACAAGACCATGTCAGATAAATAGGAAGCAACTACATATATTTCAATGCAGTTGTATAGCAATGACATGCAAAATATCATCTCTCTTGCTCTACCAAGTAATATTTTTTGCTTCTTAAGCCCATAAGAACTTGTAGAATAGAAAACTTGTTATCCACAAGAGAGAAGATAAAGATTCTCCAATGGTTTATACTTGTAAAAATTGTCATTATCATGGCTTATACTATGAATTATACCCACAATTGCAAACTTCACAAAATTTATATTTATTGATATAAAGCTCTAAAATTTAAAACTTAGCTAACAAGTTCGCATTATTCCTAAGATTCTTAAACAAGCCATTTTCAAAATTCATTACAAGACCATATTTATATTATTATGGTACAAGATCTGTAACAAGTTAGCCGAATCGGGCTAAATCGCCTAGTTCGGCCCATACCAAGCCAACCTGGTGGGGGACTTGGTCGGTTCGGCTATTAAAATCAGAATCGGTCCCAAATTGGTCGAAACTGAACAAAACCAGACTGAACCGACCGGAGCCGGTTGCGAACTAGCCAGTTTTGTTCGAACTCAGTGTGAGCCGTCCAGTTCAAACTTGGTGCGAACCATCCAGTTCACACCGAGTCAGGCCAGTTCGAAACCGACCCCCTTCCCTTTTCTTTATTTTGAGATAAAAGAATGTTGGGAAGATTCGAGAAGGCCTTCCAAACACCTTATTTTCTTACTAAACTTTTCCGGTTCTCTTCCTTCCCCCTACAGCAAAAATCACACCGGTTCAACATGATTGAAGGAAGATCCAAAACTGATTTAGCACAACTGAAGGAAGGTCCAAGGCTAAATAAGTTGTGCTTCCTCTCTACTATATCATTTCTTCTATTTTTGGAATGAGCTCTAAAAAATAGCTCAAAATTTGCAAAATAAAGAAAGATCATGCCAAATTTTTAATTTTGGCTTGATTTTATGTTATATTGTAGATCTATGGATGATTTACACGATGACATAAATTTTTTTTAATTTTAAATTATATAATTTTTAAAAAATAAAAATATATTTTTGGATTAAAAATAAAAAATATATAAAAAAAAAATTAAAAAAATAAAAGATGAGAAGCTTTTGGGGGTATGCAAACTACTCTTCAGAAAAATTTGATGTCAATTTATTCAAGTTTGATGCGATCATACGCACAGTGGCCTAGATCTAAATTTGAAAAAAATAAGAAATAAATAGTCTTTGATGCGTGCCCACATGTCTAGAATAATATATTTAGTACTCATTGTTGGATTTTACGTGAATCTAAGCAGAAATTATTTTTTTGAAATAGTTATATTTAAAAATATTTTTTAATTTTAAAAATGATTAAAAATATATAATTAATACCAAAAATTATGAAAAATTTGTAGTAACTAATACATATTTCAGAAGTATTTTCTGAAGTACAAAATATATTTTTCAGAATTTATGATATTTAAACATATTTTTTAATTTTAAAATTATTAAAAATATATAAATAAATGAATCAATAAAAAATTAGTATTATTTATTAGATAAATCAGATATATTTTCTAAGATAAAAAAATTATCTTTATCGTAATAAAATTTTACTATTTTTAAATAATTGATAAACCTACAGGAATGGAACCATAAAAAAAATGAGCCAAAACATGACATTGATTGAGATCAAGGACAAATGCTTTCGGATCGGCACCATTGGAAGTACAACTGGTGTAACACAGAGTTCAAAAAAAAAAATAACTAGGTTGAAGTAGCACTTAGTTGGAGGTTATCCCAACGCATCTATGTATTGAAAACGTCCATAGAAGGTCCGACAGCTGATGAAGAAGCACTTCGCTAATTTCAAAGCAGCGAAAGAGATGGTTTCCAAAAGAAGGCTGAGATGGACTGTCGAGCAGTAGAGCCACCTTCCTATTACTCTAGAGAGTCAGAAGAGGCATCCGCTCCAAATGATAAGGAGACACAGATTCAGGCTGCCATTTAGATAAGCCTGGATGATCAGTGGCAGTAGAATGATGTGGCCAGGCATAGGGCTCGATTTGGGCCCTCATACTACGAGTCGCACTCCGGTTCTACAAGCAGCAGGGCCGATCCAGAATTCAGGAGGACCTCAATCAGGAAGGTCGTCAGCAAAGGCAGTGGTTGTATTGCATCCATGTTAGGAGCTTTTGGTAGCAAAAATAAATCATCTAAGAAGTTTCAACCAGGAGCCACCATTTATGATTTAGATCTACATGCCTTTTCTAGCAAGGATTCAAAGCAACAAAAGGTGGACACGATACTGAAGAAGGATATGAGGTGAGCTATTGGATCTTGGTTCTACTTCAGCCACTTCCAGCGAATGTGGCAGACAATACGTACTATAAGTCTGTCATTTCCTCCATACAGGTTGCCGGTCTCCGTGTAGATCCTTTAGGATCAAAAGACATCTATGGTAAGCTTCTTGATAAACTAAGGAGCTAGAAAAGTAGATTACCTTATAAAAAAGCAAGTAGCCTACATATGTACTTACAGTGATGTGTGATAGTTAGACCAGTCCAACCAGGCGGAGCATTATCAATTTTTTGACATTATAATTGAAAACTTTCTTCCATAAGTTGGTTGATGCTTTCGATCCTATGCACAACGCCATGTACAACCTCAAATTGATGGAGGTGATTGCTTAGATAAGAGGAGAATGACGTACAGATCATCACTAATAATGGGCCAAATATAAAGCCGCCGAAGAGATCTTGATGGAGCGGCGTTCATATATTTATTGGATCCCATGTGTTGTACATATTATCAACCTCATGTTGATGGACATTGCGAAGATTCATAGGGTGCAACAGACAGTAGAAACAGCCCAAACCATCACCAAATATATTTATAACCATACATGGATCCTTTCATTGATGAAGGGGTATGCAGTAGGAGAGATCTTGATACTATGAGTTACACAATTTGCTACCAACTATGTTGCCTTTGATAGCCTTCTTGAAAGAAAAGCAGCCTTGCATCAAATGTTTGTCAGTCCTGAATGGTAGAAAAGTAAATTTGCGAGGGTTGGCACTGAAAGGAGCATTGTCAAGGACTTGGTGACCAGGCAGACATTCTAGCAGCGGTCCGAAAAAATATGAAGGCTATCAGACCATTGTATAAAGTGCTTCGGGCCATGGACAGCGAGTACTCCCAAATGGACTTGTATTATATGATGGAGAGGGCAAAGATTCAGATCAAAAAGGCAGATCTGATATATGCTCATGAGTACATTGACATAATTGAGCAGCAATGGGACAACCAGAGAGGTAGAGACTTGCATCTAGTAAGCAAGAACATTGAAAATTAAACTGCTCCTGAACTTGTACAATTTTTCTAAGATAATAATAACTCTATCTGCAGCATACTACCTGAACCTGAGGTTTCAGTGCACCATAGCTGGAATCGATATGGATGACAAACTTCTGGCTGCTCTGCGTAATATGATTTACAAGATGGATCCTGATCTAGAAGTCGCAGCTCTATGTCTAGAAGAGGTAAGTTAACTTAAGTGGCATGTATAAGTTAACTATTATCTTCAATTATTAACATATTACAACACAATTCTTTTTCACAAACCAAAATATTTAGAAGGCACTACAGCTTTGGAGTCTCGGCAACTGCTATAAAAAAAGTATGAATCCAAATATATTATACAACAGAAGGATATTTACCCAGTGTTAGATAATTACTAATATGATACTATCTTATATGTAATTTTCTTCAATATTTTTGCAGTTGAATGGTAGATTCATTTTGGTTTGTCCACAAAAAGTCTTAAGAGGCTAGCTATTCGGATTCTCTCCCAGATGGTCTCCTCGAGTGACTGTGAGCGCAACTGATTCATCTTCGCCCTCATCTACAGTAAGCAGAGAAACCGTCTAAGACAAAAGCGCCTCAACGATCTTGTATATATTTACTACAATCTTAGTTTGAGGCTAAAGTGCATTCAGAAGGAAGTGGACCTAAAGTAAATAGATCTGATCCATAATGCTTTCATTGATGATGAGGATAATCCTATGATAAGATGGCTTGTGGGCCAACAGGAGCCGAAGCTTGATGGACGAGTATTGCCTCCACGACTGGCTAGTTTCGTAGCCAGCGGAGGTTGGGTTGATACAGGGCCATAGGCAGAGAGCAATATTCCATGCATCCTTCCAACTAATCAGCCACATCCACAAGAGTCCCTAGAGAGCAGGTCACCACATGACTCTTTGTCCGAGACATCCTCTAAGATATATAATTAAGAGATGTTTAGATGAGGCTACTATGTTACCCAGTCAACTCGGTCAGAATAGCAATATACGTCCTAATATAATCAAGCAGAGGGGCATAGAGGGTAAGTAGGCAAAAAGGGGCACAGAGGGTAAGCAGGAAACAAGTGGCATGAAGGTTAAGCAAGCAGGGAGTGGCACGAAGGATAAGCAGGCAACAACTCTGCACACCAAAAAAGAAAAACAAAGAGCATCTGCAGCCCCCATAGAGAGTATGGAGGAAGAGCCAATTCACTTAGATTTAGAAAAAACGCAGCAGTTCTGGTGGCCATAGATCTGCTAGCCAGAAAGAAAGTGGAGGATATGAAACCACTATTCATAAGACAGCCACAGAGTGGTCTTCAATTCACCGGTGAGTTCTAGTTTACGCATGGTACATAGGATAGAGACTATGGTGCATGATCTAGTAGAGCCTGCGAAGATATGATTGCATATAAAAGATGGACTCCTCGAAATTATTCAAAAGAACACGATGCAACTACGATGACCTTGCAAATAGAGTAGGATCAAGAGATGTATCAGGTTCCAAGTCATACTAGATCCTATTACTCACAGCCACAAACAACCTATTGTAACGGCTCCTCAAATCGGGGCTGGACCGGATGCGGATCACGGTATAAACCAGATCAGGTCGCTGGACGGGTTTGGGGTTTGACCGTGCTTTCTTGAGATTTGGGCAACTTGGAGACCAAATTTGGACCCTAGGATCACCTAAGAAAATGTGTGCAAGATCTAGGAATAATACCCAAGAGCATGGGCCGGAGGCACGTGCTCCAAGGCGTGTATTGGCAAGAATATATGCTGGTTCATCATTAGAAGGAAAGCTGCTGCAACGAATCTGATTCAGTGTTGTGAGCTTATCTCGAAGCATGAACTGAATCCGAGAAATTGGGATGCATGAAAATGTGTGCCATTGATGGAGGTACGTGGCATAGGTCTCCAGAAGGAAAGGAACACGTTTTAACATGTTTTCATAACTGAAAAATGTATGGTTAGAAAACATGGTTGTAACATTATTTCCACGCGTTCTCACATTGAGGGGCATTTCGGAAAATCTACAGAAGTCCGTTCAAAGTGGGAATGGTGCCATCTTGAAGGATTTTTCGTCCCGAATCCAACGAATCCAGTTTCGTGGTAATTCGAGTTCGGTTGGGGCACGAACTTGGCCGTTTCATCTGATTGCGCAGAATCCTGCGGGAATGGGGGTTTTCCTATCTTATTTAGGATTCATCCTTATCTTGTACATGGGAAGTGGAGTTCGTGAGAGACTTGTAATTGGAGGTTGCTCCTCTATAAGAGGATCCTCAAAGGGAAGGGGTTGGTATCAGGTAGAGCTGGAGAGACCAGGAGAGCTTATTGTAATCAGTTAAGTGGTTATTCAATAAAGTTCTCTTCCCCCGTATTTCTCCTACTCCTTTATAGTATTTTCTGGTGTCGTGCTTCGTTGCATTATTGTTGTTAAGCGTGACCTAAGTCATAGAGACTAGGTTCCCACGCCAGGAAGGCTGATCGGTTCTCTTCAATAGACTGAGCCACACGTTGTTGGGATCCGCTCTGAGATCCCTTCGTACATGACACTTGGTATCAGAGCCATACCAGAAACGAAGGAGACGACCTCTACGGTAACTTCCATGGTTGGAATGGCGGATGCATCATCCTCGACCGTGGATCCCAATCCAGCCTCAGGAGGAGGTACGGCGGTGGGTGGAGCACATCCAATTAATGATTCCCTACATAGGTTACGCATTGCATCTCCGGTTATCTCCGTCGACAATCAATTACGGAGGTGCGAGGCCCAAATAGCTGAGGTTGAAGGGCGGATGGAGGACCTTGAAGGTAGGGACGCAACCCTCCAAGGTGAGATCGCCGCTCAGCTGAACCAGATTTCCTTCGATATGGAGCGGGGCTATAAGGAAGTGCTGCGGCATAACGAGGAGTTGGAGATCATGGTGAAGTTTCTGCCAGAAGTTTCAAACATTGATTTTCATAACTAGTAATCTAATATCATGGAACTTATCTGCTTAAGAAGTTTTAGAGTTCGGCAATTTGCAATATGGGAAGGGAAGAGTCATTAATCTCAATTTGCAATATGGGAAGGGAATGGTCATCAATCTGGTCAACATATAACATGTGCATCCTTGGTACGATAGTTGACAACATTCGTTAGTTATTCTATCTGGAAAATGACAAATATGCAGCATCGCAAGGTAGGAACTATCATAAAGCCACTCAATGCATATGTTGTTATCTAGTATAGGAAGCAAGTTCATGCACAACGTTTATCAAATAATAGAAGAGCAAAATGAAGATCCATGAGATAGCAGGATCAATTAAAATATTACTCGATCTATTTTGCAATTGTCAAATGGCAAGTTGCAAGGCCATCTTCTTCCAAACAATTGATGCACCTTGTTCCAATAGATGGTGTGAAAGATATGCAAATGGAGTAACAGTTTTCGCATACATTGCCAATGAAGGGAGAAATGAGCACAAAAATACCCTAACTTGGGTCTGTTTTGCTATTATTTCTGATTTTTATATGAATTAATATGATGTTTCTGTTGCTTGCATGGACTGTTTATGCATTCACGGTTCTCAATTAATAAATGTATAAGATCTGAGGTGGTGGTGGTCCCTTATTTGTTATTCTCTGCCTTTTCTAACTAGTAGAGCCACAATTTAAAGTTGTAGGCTCGTAGCTGACCTCTAAAGAAAGGATCCCACAAAGTATAAAGGGTAATGTCAACAGTGATAGCTGTGAACAACTAGAGGTCAGCTAGAGTTGCAATGACACCTTTACTGACAAACTCCCTTCTTTCATCCTCTCTTGCATATCTTGTGGTTATGAGTCCTAGCTAAATAGCATATGTTACTTTTTTCTTTGCCTTTGCATTTCCTCTGGAAGAAATAAAGATCTTTATCTCTTTCTTGCTCTACCATTTAGTCTTGAGCATTTCATTCAGAGTTAAGCTGTGGAAGTACCTTTTTAGATTTAAAATTTGATCAACTCCTAAAATCTCTGAAAATATCAAGGGGATCTAGACTTGAGTTTACTGATTTCCAATTGTAGATTCTATTGAAAGATCAAATAATATGAATCAATATGGTATTACAGCAATAAGTTCTAGAATTGGAGAGTCAATTTTTCCTTCAACTAAGTGTTATTTGACTCAAAATGTTGGGCAACAATGAGGAGTCAAAAAAAAACAAAAAAGAACATCAAATGAGATGTAGGTAAAACTAGAAAAGATGAGTGAGAAACAACTGCAAGTATTTGAAAGGTGTTGTAAAGGTTATGTCAGTTGAGGACAAAGTGATGGAGAATAGATTGAGATGATATATACATTCTCAATGAAAATCTAAGGAGATTTTGATCAAGAGAGGAACCTGAATGTGTTCTACAACTTAGAAACAGAGGCAGAGAAAATTTAAGGCGACATGGATTGGAGCTAGGATTTCAAAAAGCTTTGGGTAACAAAAAAGGTAGCCTCTAATACGAATGATTGGGACATAAGGATTCATTAAGCTGATCCCAACTTTGGGATTAGCTTAATGGTTATAAGTATGGTTTCTGACAACAAATATGAGGCATGGTTCACTGTATCAAACAATACAACCTCAAACTGAGTACATGTTGTGTTGGTAACGAACTAGTATTCGGTACAAGAGGCATACCGAGTGTCAATACCACAAACTGACAAATAATGACACCTTACAAGAATAAAACCAGTACCATGAACCATGCGGGAGAGGTTAAGAGATCATAAAGAAAAGCTTGAGGACATATAGGATGCCTACATGGAGACTTGAAAGGATCTTTCGTCCAACCTTGAAAATCTCTTGTCCTTCATGAAAGGGATAAAAGCACATGATGAAATTAAAGAGGTAAGACAAGCATTGCTTCATCAAATATAAATAACAGAATGACTATATATGTTTGAAAGGTGTTATAAAAGTCAATAAAGGACAAAAGCAATTGAGAATAGATTGAGATGATATAGACATGTTCAATGAAAATCAAAGAGATTCTTATCAAGAGAGGTAATTGAATGTTATATTCTACAACTTAGAAGAGAAGCAGAGAAATTAAGCAACATGGATTGATTGGAGTTTCAAAAGGATTTCGAAAGCTTGCAATAGCACAAGAGGTAGACCCTTATAGGAATGATTGGGGACTAAGCATTCATTATGCTGATCCTAATGAAGGGACTAGCTTGATGGTTATAAATAGGGTGTTTGCCAACAAATGTGAGCGGTTAGGAAATCATGAAGAAAAGCTCAGATATATAGGATGCCCATATGGAGAACTGGAAGGATCTTCTATCCAACTTTGAAAAATTCTCATCCTTCATGAATGGGACAGATGCACATATGATGAAATTAAGAAGTTAGAACAAGCATTGCTTCATCAAACATAAATAACAAGGGACTAGCAGAAAACACATAAGTTGAAAAACTAAATGAACTCGATTAAATCCAAGACAAAAGCATGGTGATTTCTAACATCTTTTACAGCATTATGATTTCTTAACCAAGATGACAAAATGTTTATTAACCAGTATGCATGCATGCATGTGTATGTATGTATGTGCCGAAGCCAAGGCGTAACAGTTTTGGGCAACAGCAGACCCTTGGGAACATGTGGGGGCCATGTTGTCCCCAAAAGTTTCAAAATTTTCATTGATATTGGTGCATAAATCCAACACTGGCGGCCCTCAAATAATTGACCAATATTCATTTAAACAGCAACTCCTATCAGATTTTAGGATGCCTAATATGAGTTGACACCAAGCCCCAAAACTCACTACAATTGAAATAGATCTGCTACAAACACTAAGAAAAAACTAGACCTTGTTAGATTAATAGTGTTCATGACAACTAATCTTGACTAAAATTTTTAAAGGATATTTAGCCTCAGCATTGAAAAGGCATCAATATTATGCTTCTACTTTTTTCCTTCAAAAATGACGTCTTATATAAAGCTGGCAGTTGAAAGCTGAAAGATCCGAATAATTAGTTAAATCATCATTAACGAAGTGACATCTGTGGATCAAATTATGCCTACAGAAAGGGCATTTTGCATAACTTAACAGAAAAATGACTCATTAAAATTAAACATTATCAACATACTGAAATTGCTAATGAAAAATAGGAATAAAATATGACAGTCTCTAGATCGCCTATTTCAAATCAGCTATAGGAAATGGAAGAATATATGAAACAGTCCAACTAAGAATAAATTTGTGACAAATATGACCAATAAAAAGTACACGTTTATGACATCAACATATTTTGCTTGTTTTGTTGCACATTGCTTGTTTTATTGCAGATAACTTTATGTATCATTTTTAAAGTTCACAGTGGATGCCAGTTACAGAAAGGGCAATCATAGAATTGTTCTCGAACAAATATTACCATGTAGTATTAGTTTAAGGTTTAAAAGAAAATAAAATACAACCATTAGTCCTTCAAACAAACAGAGGATTGACACAAGCAATAGGAGAAAGAAGTAGAGTTGATATTCAAAGTAATTGAGAAGAAAAATGAAACCTGAGGTTGGTTTGCAGCTCCATCTTGTTTGGAATCCCTTTCTCCTACATCCCGAACAGTAATGAAACTATCCATACCATCCACTGATGTACTACACCTTCTTTTCCTTCCTACAGACATACTTGTTCCTGGTGATCCATTTCCATCCAATCTATGTGCAGTAGGAGACAGCTGCTTCTGGACAGAAACAGGAATTGTCATATTTAGCTGTTGGTTTTCTAGCCCTCCCAGTACTGCTTGACCATTAGGGAAGTTAGTTGCTGAAGGAGCTTGACCAGATTCATTATGCAAACCAGGGGCAATAAGCACAACGTTCAAGGGCTGCTGCATAAGCTTAGGACCATTAGAGGCAGCTACCTGCCTAACTTCTTTTGAGCACTGTTGATTGCCCATGGTTATCTGATTGACAGAATCATTTGTCCAGCTAAGATGATCGGTATTGCCTCCACTGACCAAATTACCAAGCTGTGGCAACATATCAGTATCTTTTGCAGCTATAACCTTTTGAGTAGCCTCCCGCAGAGCAAACATAGCCACATTAAAAATTTCCACTGATGTTGCTCCCTCCTCTGCAAACCTAATCCCTTCTTGATGCAGCCTGTTAAATCGCAAGTTCACAGAACTCTGACTATCTTGCATTGCATTCAGCATAGCAGCACTTGGAACTGGTAGTGATGCACGGGCACCACAGTTAATGCGTCTTGTAGGCTTTGGTGGCTGATAGCTCAGCTCATTCCCTACAACAAATGGAGGATGGTTGTGTTCCCTCTCGAAATTTGCAACAACCCATATACCAGAATCTAGTTTCTTCACAACAAGCCTGGCTAAACAACCTACTCTCGTTAAAGCTCGAGATCGTTTAGTTCTTCCATATTTTCTCACATAATAACCCTCCTTGGAACACACAAATCGCCTGCAAATAATTGATCCATCTCGTGCACGCCGGCACTTGCTGATACGAACAGTAAAACCCATATCCTCTGCATATGCATAATAAAATGTCCGGGCGGCTTCTTCAGACTGGAACTGCATACCCTCATACGGCTCAAGATCAGAAGTTCCCTGAGGAAGTGTCGCAACAACCAGTCCTCTCTCGACAGGATTCTCCTTCTCGTCAAGACAAACCTCGACCTTCTTTACTTCCATGAGCATACGTGGCTTGAGGTCCACTTGCCTTGGAGCCACTGGCTCATGGTTGTGTTCCTTAACAAACTTTGTTACAAGCCAACTGCCAGAACTCTGCCTCTTTACCACAAGCATTGCCATGCAACCCACCCTCGTGACTATCCGCTGCCTCTTGCTCCTGGCCTGACCCTTCTGGATATAGAAGCCCTCCTTGGAACAGACAAACCGGCGGCAAATGATGCTACCATCGCGCATCGAGCGGTGGCACCTGCTAACACGGACCCGGAAGCCCACACGACAGGCGTAGGCATTATAGTATGCCCTGGCAGCCTCTTCACCGTCAAACTCCATGCCCACAAAGGGCTCTGCATTTCGGTCCCCCTCATTCACAATCAGCTCCCTCCTATCATAACTCTCTATCATCTCTCCATCCTTCCCAGTGGGGGTCTCGGCGCCATCCATGGCTTCATCCGAGCACTCTATCCCGATGTCCCCCAAATCCGAGTTAGGAGATTCGTCCTCCTCCGGACCCATCTCGGGACCCAACACCTGAGCTTCCAAGAAAGACATCGGTGCTAATCACCTATAAACAAGAAAATTCCATTTTCCTTTTTATTTTGTTGCTTGAAGAAGTTCAAAGGCACGAAACAATATTCATTCACAACGTAAAGGAGAAGAAACGAAATCTGCAAAGATATAGAAGCTCCCAAGAAATCGGTAGATCAAGAAGGAGAGGGGGGAGCAGTAGATGGGTATCAAAATTGATACTCACTTGACGATTCGCAAACAGGATTGGATTGAACGATGGCGAGTGATTATCGGATTACCCCATCGGAGAATCTACAAGCTAGGGTTTTCTCGTCGAGCGAAGAAGGAAGCGAATAGCATAACAGCCTCTTTGTCTTTGTCCCAGTTGTTCCTGCGGGGGTTCGTCGTTTGTTAAGGCGGTGGTGGTAGTGCTGATTTAAGGTTTTCGTGGCCAGGAAAGGAGGGGCCAACGCGAGGGGTGACCGGGAAGCGCCGGATTCAAGTGGCAAAGAGAAGCGGTGATCAGAGAAGGCGAATGTCCTCATAACACGGATCCGAAGAAAAGTGGGTCCCCTATTCATGGACCTAGAGCATTATTTTTTTACTTATTTCTCGCTACAGACAACCAAAGGAGCACAGATATTTTATATAAATACGAAAGTTCGCTGACCTTCCCACTCGGTTGAAAGAGCACTAATAGAGGAGAGACGATATCCCTATCCAAAGTGTACATGAATGGAAAGGACCCATCGAACTAAGAGAAAGCCCTAGGGATAAGGATGCAGTATCAGTGCACACAATGGCAAGCCGATCAAGAAGACAGGCGATCCCTATTGCCACAAAGATTGTGGTTGCTTTCTTGAGTGCTTAATTGCCACAAAGATGCAGGACAGCATATCCATCCATTTTAGTAAGTGAAAGGCAATGGTAACCGGCACAATCTATATCATTGCCATATCAAAAAATTTTGAAAAGCCAACAATTCCAACTTAAGGATATATGTTCTGAGATTTTTAAGAGGATTTTATAAAGAGTTTGATGCACAATTCTCCATGCTTGATGGAGGTTTGTCGCCTATATTGTGGTTGAAATCTGGCCTGAGGGTGACCATGCCGGAGGAAGCCGAGGAGACGCCAGCCGGGGACGGAGAGAGAGGACCACCTCCGGTGCTCCGGGGTACCTTCGAGAAGATGCCGGCCGGGATGGAGAAAGAGGGCCACCTTCTGCACTCCGGGGTACCTACACAAAGCCTTGGCCGGAGATTCCGACAAAGGCCCTCCGATGGCTAGGTTAGCAAGGCCTTTTGAGAGAGGAGCGCTTTCTGAGTGCCTTTGATGGCCTCCTGTAGCTCAAAATAGTTTATAATAGCTTGTAATAGCTTAAGAATGCTTGTAAAAACTTGAATAAGCTTATAATCGCTTGGAAGAAGCTTTAGAAAGCTTACCGAAGGTCTTTTTCTATCCCCTTTTTATAGGAGAAAGGTATCGGCCGTTACTTGAAGTTTCGGGCCAATTTGTGATCAGCTGGCTATTAACTGGAGGCGGCATAAATCACGGAGATCAATCCCACAAGCGGAGGAGGCGGGAGATATCTTTCCAGATTTGTTCTAATGATCCATCACGTCTTAAGCGGAAGTGGCCGGGGAGCTCTTTAATGCGTTGCGTGCATGCTCCCTCTTGAGGCGTTACCTGATAGTACGCGAGGGGCCCGTCATCAATACTCCGCCCACCGAGGTAGCAATCATGATGACCGGCCTTTAACACCACGATTCAGAAAGATCCGCTAGGATCCGTAGGATCTTTGATAGGATCGAGGTTGACAGAGCCGAGGCCAGCTCGGCCTCGGGCCGAGGTCGGGTCGGCCTTTGGTAGAGTCCGAGGTCGGCCTAGCTCTCGGCAGCAAACATGGCCGGAATATTCGGCCACATGTGCAGGCATGGGCTCGGCTTTGCGCCGAGGTCAGCTTGAGGGTCATCATACATGCAGTTGAGGGAGCTTCTTGGCTTGCGGTCGACACTGCAAGGTGCCCCGGAGCTCGGAGCTCGGACCAGGGCATCATTGTACCTACGGTTAAGGGAGCCTCTTCAACTCGCGGTCGACACTACAAGGCACCCCGAAGCTCGGACCGTCATTGGCGTGGGCGCGCGTGCAGGTGCGGCTGCTGGCGAGGTCTGGCAGGCTCAGAGGCCGCAGCATGTGCTTGGCGAGGTCAGCTCGACCTTCGATGAGCTGAGGTCGGCTTGGCCTCTGGTCGAGGTCGGCTCGACCTTTGGTGGGACCAAGGTCTAGCTTGCTTGGCTCTAAGGTCTGCTCTGTCAGAATTGGGTGGCTCCATGCTGGAGTAGGACGATCCATTTTACCTCCCATCATTTGCCTTCTAACTTGAGTTCGAGTCGTTCTTTGGCTCGAGCGAAGGAAGTAACCGAGCTGTGGATCGTCCTATGCTATAATTGTTGGAAATTGTATCCTAAATGTCAATCGTCAGCATATAGATGATTGAATTTTGTAAATGAATTGACAAATTAATAAAGTGTTATTTGGTATTATTCATCATTTCATCTTCAAATGAACTCTTATATGATGAATTCCTTATGACTTATGTTATGATAAATGAGGATTTATCTTTGAGTCCTTAAACTTATTTGCGATCAAATGATATGTTATTACTAGGACGACAACATTATCGAGATTAGGTTGTTGTGTGACATATACGTTAGTTGTCCTCTTAACCAAGGAGTGTGGAGATACTGGTATGCCACACAGGTGAAGTGTAGGAGTACATTTTACCGAACGTGACTAATTCCGGAATGCTCTACTGTCGAGAGATGTTCCGAGTGGATATGGATATAAGTTTGGCCCTCTGATCTGAGACCGCAACCTGTGACTAGCAAGCAACTCACTGTACTTTGGTACCGGACTACCTAAATTTCTAATTCAGTGACGGAAGGTCACTGGATACTGTCAAGTACTTGCGTAGTCAGTTGTGAGTCAAGATGGAATTGTTCCCTCCTAGAAACAGGAGATAATGTCTTGTGATTAATTTAGCAAAATCTTGATCAGGATAATTCCAGTGAGGAGTCACAGGATATCTAAAGTTAATTACATAATGGATGTACTAATTATAGGGTTGACAGTGAGCTCTAAGTCATCCTGACATTAGGAGTCAAATGGATTGAATTATACAGTAACCATAGTCCAGGGTTACAGAATATTTGCTTCGCATATATTCGGCCTATCCGGATATCGGATATCATTACTAGATGGTCACATCGATTAGTATAGGAAGACATTCTTATACTACCGGCTTATGTTCGAACCTATGAGGTCACACGTATAGAAGTTTCTAGGTTGATCAAATGGTTGATTGATGATTAAGAATCATTCAGGAATAATTTGGTCAATTCGATTGACAAATTATTCTAAGCAAAAGTTGCATTAAAATAATTATTGAATTATTGGAGGATTAATTAGTAATTAGATTGCTAATGAACTCAATTTGATTGAGTAATTG
>JAOXJJ010001042.1:27206-37983 GCA_025769935.1 Phoenix roebelenii | reverse complement strand
CGAGGGGAGGGGGAGGGGGGGTTTAGGATTTAGTTTTAGGGTTTCTTATTTTTTTTTAATATTATCAGTGTTTTATAGTCGGACCGAGCCGAACCGGGCCATTTTTAAAAGTGTCCAGGCCCGGCCTGATTTTTTTGGTCGGGCCGTTTTTCCTGCCCAGGCCCGACCAATAGGCCCTTTTTCAATGCCCAAGCCCGAAAAATTTCGGGTCGGACCGGGCGGGCCAGAAGGCCCGTGATAATCTCTAGTCTTCAGTGACTCCCAACTGGTCGTGAGCCAGATTTTGGAAGATTTTGAAGCTAGGGAGTCGTCTATGCAGAATTATCTCTAGAAGGTGTGGGGCCTCAACTCTACTCTGAGCTCCTTTAGCGTTCAACATATTCCAAGGTTGGAGAACCTGAGGACGGACCAACTGTCAAAATTGGCGATCTCCCGCATGAGCAAGCTTCCCAAAGCAACAATGCTCGAATATCTCCAAATGCCCAGTACGGAGGAGCCTGAGCCGACCCTCTGCGTCGAGGCCGAGCTGAGCTAGATGGACGAGCTCATCAGTTATCTGCAAAATGAAGTCCTCCCCGACGATGAGCCCGAGTCTCGCCGAATCAGGCATCTCGCCTCCCGATACGTATTGTACGAAGGTAAACTTTACCGCAGATCCTTTACCTCTCCCTTTCTCAGATGTCTTCGCCTGTCAGAGATGGATTATGCCATGCGAGAGATTCACGAAGGAATCTGCGGAAATCATTTGGGAGGCCGGGCATTGGCCCACAAGATCCTACGCCAGGGATACTACTAGCCCACACTTCAGAAGGACTTTTCAGACTTCGTCCGGAGATGCGACCGGTGCCAGCGGAACGCCAATATTCAATACCAACCCTCAGCCCCGCTAACTTCAATCAGTGCCTCCTGGCCATTTGCCCAGTGGAGAATTGACATCCTGGGGCCATTTTCCCTGGCGACCGGGCAAAGAAAATTTTTGGTTGTCTCCATTGACTATTTCACCAAATGGGTTGAGGCTGAGCTGGTGGCTCGGATCACTGAGCAAAAGATGTCGGATTTCGTCTAGAAGTCAATAATCTGCAGATTTAGACTCCTCCACATCTTGATATCTGACAACGGCCGTCAATTCGATAATATTCGATTTAGAAAATTCTGCTCCGAGCTCGACATCGACTACCACTTTACCTCGGTCGTCCATCCACAAACAAATGGAGAAACTGAGGTAACAAATCGTACTATTTTGCAGAAACTTAAAGCCAGGCTTGATCGGTCCAAGGGACAGTGGGCTGAGGACTTATACAACGTTCTCTAGGCCTACCGAACTACATTTCAGCTACCTATGGGCGACACCCCCTTCAACCTGGCATATGGGACAGAAGTTGTTATCCCTTTGGAAATCGGTCTTCCTTCCCCGAGGGTGGAGCACTACGACGCCGACTCCAATTCTTCCCAACTCAGGAACAACTTGGACCTCGTAGAAGAGACAAAGGAAGCCGCACGAGTCCGTATGGCAAGGTACCAATAGAAGGCAGCTCAATACTACAACTCCAAAGTTAAGGCCAAGATCTTCAAAGTGGGGGACCTCATCCTTAGAAGAGCTGAAGCCTCTCAGCCAACCGAGCAGGGGAAGTTAGCCCCGAATTGGGAAGGGCCTTACTGAATCGCACGAGTCCAGCAACCCGGAGCGTACAAGTTGGAATCCCTTGAAGGAACCCTCATCCCGCGGAGCTAGAATTTTGAAAATCTTTGGATGTACTATCAGTAGAGCCCTAAGTGGTCCTCGGTGATTGGAAACCTGAGTCCCATCTTCTCTTTGTTATAATTCATCTACAGTTGCCTTTCAACTATATTCTTTCCTGATACAGGAATATCTACGATCTTTAAGACTACTCGACCAAGTCCGGATGCCCTAGTCAAGCTAGGAACATCTCGCCATGTCGACATCAAGCTCGGCCTCGATCTTCCTCGACCAAGGTCGGGATGCCCCGAGTGTCAACAGTGCGTTTCCAGATCCCTCGACCTTGGGAAGCGATACCAGATCGACAGCGAGCCTGAGCTCCCTCGATCTCGTGCTCGATCCCTCGACTAAGATCGGGATGCCCCGAGTGTCGACAGTGCGTTTCCAGACCCCTCGACCTTGGAAAGAGACACCAGATCGACAGCGAGATCGAGCTCCCTCGATATCGTGCTCGATTCCTCGACTAAGGTCGGGATGCCCCGAGTGTCGACAGTGCGTTCCCAGACTCCACGACCTCGAGAAGCGACACCAGATCGACAGCGAGCCCGAGCTTCCTCGATCTCATGCTCGATCCCTCGACTAAGGTCGGGATGCCTCGAGTGTCGACAGTGCGTTCCCAGACCCTTCGACCTCGAGAAGCGACACCAGATCGACAGCGAGCCCGAGCTTCCTCGATCTCGTGCTCGATCCCTCGACTAAGGTCGGGATGCCTTGAGTATCGACAGTGCATTCCCAGACCCCTCGACCTCGGAAAGCGACATCAGATCGACAACGAGCCCGAGCTCTCTCGATCTCGTGCTTGATCCCATGACTAAGGTCCGGATGCCCCGAGTGTCGACAGTACATTCCCAGACCCCTCGACCTCGAAAAACGATACCAGGTCGACAGCGAGCCTGAGCTCCCTCGACCTTGTGTTCGATCCTCCGACTAAAGTCGAGAAGCTCCGAAAGCCGACGACGAGCCCGATCTCACTCGGCCCCGGGAAGATATACGGGGCAAAGCCTTCATGGCCTCCCCGTGACGACCGACACGACAAAGGGGTGGCACCTACGTGGATCCTCCAACGACAACTCCAAGCCAGCGCGCCTGAAGTGGGCTACGGGCTCGAGAACGATCCTAAAAGCTGGTCGCAACGCGAAGCGCCTGGCCCCAACAGTGCAAGAGGTACACACTTGCATCACTGCATTTATTCGTTTATATTGCTGGACGCTTGACAAAATTCCAACCAAGATCGGGATGCTCCTCTGAACCAATCTTAAGTCGAGGTCCCGTCGACCCCATGCATGCTCTCCTCATCAGTGATCTTCAGTCCAGTCCGTGTAAAATCCGTTGGATGAGGGCTCAGCCGTGCCCAAATGTCAAAGGTCACCGGTTTGTAGCGACGCCTTGACATGCTGGTCGAGCTCAAAAATGCCGAGGCACCTGCCATAAAATTTAATTCGGCTTATTGGTACTTCGACCAAGCTCGAGACCAGCCGCAAAGTGCCTCGACGATAACTCGATCTACGGTCTCTTCGGAGACCTACCCTGAAGCTTTTATAAGCTTATACCTGAAAAGCCGAGCACGAAGACCAGGTTAGATCTTCCGGAAGATAGACCCAAAAGACAAGCCCGTGGGGTCCTGGGTTCGAGCATCGCGCTTCGGCAATTTGAGTGCCGAGCTCAAGGGCTCGGCGAAGTTTGAATCCGAGCTCGAAGACATCTATCGTGCCTAAGCCTAGCAACCTAGCGGGTCCGAAGTTCGAGCGTAACTCTTCGACAATTTGAGAGCCGAGCTCGGGGGCTCGGCGAAATTTGAATCCAAGCTCGAAAACCCCGTAAGCTTTCCTAAAGCCTATCGCCTATCGGACCTAGTAGGTCCAAGGTTCGAGCGCGGCGCTCCAGACGGTTTATGAGACGAGCTCGAAAGCGCGGCGAAGTGAGTCCGATTTCAAGGACTCCGCTAGTTTTACTAAATGTATTAGACCTAAGCCTGACTACCTGGCGGACGTAATCAGAACCTAAGTCTACGGAGCTTAGGTCTATAAACTTAGTCGAGCTCGAAGACTTGGAGAAGTTCGCTAAAAGGAATTCGGCTCAATCAAACAGTAGCTTATCTGTTATGAAAAAAGATATGCAAATTTAACAAGAATCCATTGATAGAAGCCCGCAGGCTGAATACAAAGTTGAGGCCCGGCCGTACGATGAGTTCAGAGGCCGGACTCACTTACAAAAGAAATAAAAGAAAAGATGGAACAAAACAAAATCCTAGGCAGCGGGCGCAGTGCCGAGGTCGTCCACAACGGTCACCTCGGCACTCTCTGTTGGAGCTTCCGTTGGTTCTCCCGCAGCGAAGGCCTCGGCCTGCTCGTCACCAGCAGCTTCGGGGGCGGCGTCTAAAGCTCCTTCGAGACCTTCCTCGGCGGACGCCTCCCGTGTCGCCTCTTTGGCCGGCTGGGCTTCGGTCCCAGCTGGGTCTTTAGGCGCATCCTCCTCTTCCTCGAACCCCGCTCTCGGTTCGAGCAAATTGAGGTCGAAGTCGGGGCAGAGCCGCTTCAGTTGGTTGTAGAAGTCATCAAAACCGCGGATGAGCCCATCCACGGCTTCTTCCTCCAACAGGTCGCAAAACTCTTCCGACTCCCGGAAGAGCTGCATCATGTTCTAAGCCTCCTCTTGGGCCCTCTTCTCGCGGGCCTCGAGCTCCTCGACCTTGAGCTAAGCGCCCTTTATTTCCTGCTTGCGGACAGCGAGCGCCGAGCGATCCTCGGCCAAATGGGCCTCGGCGGACCGTAGCTCCGGCCTAGCCAGAGCGTGAGCAGCCTTCTCCTCCTCGAGCTGCGCTGTCAGCGATCGAAGCTCATCCTCGCCCACTTCCACCCTCGCCTGGAGCTCCCTTCGCAAGAACTCTACCTCGCCGAGCTTCTTCTCGGCCTCCTCTTGCCCCCGCAGACATCTTCGGGCTTGGTCCCGGTAGTCCATCGTCACTGAGATCAGCGTGTCGATCTAATGAAGATGTTGTAGACAGCAGATGGAGTAAGTTGAAATTTAAAGCAGAATACCGAAAAAGAGGGAGAGGAAGAGGAAGAGAACTTACCCAGATGGCGGAGCGGCAAGTTTCATCCAAAAAATTGTTGAAGGTCATGGCCCGAATTTTAGCCTGGTCAGCCGGGAGCAACGCGATGCGAAAGATCTGCCGTGCCGTTGGAAGGAAACGATAATGACGGCCAAATGAGAGCCTTTAGGGCCAAGACAGAGGTTTATATGGACCTCTCTAACGGCCCGGATCGGTGGGGCAAAACTCCGCCTCCTGCCCAGATCACGCCATGCGTCGGCCTCAAAAATCGAAGCAGCATATTTATTTTAGGTTGGAGCCTCGAACACGCAATCGAGGCAGTGTCCCGTCGGATCTTGGGACCCCATCATGAGCCCGCCTCAAGAAGCGGTCTCGGAGGACGAAAAGACGTCGCCCCATCTCCTCTCATTAAAAGTACCCCGAAATGCGCGAAGCACCGGAATAATTTAAAATCCCCCTGGCCCCCACCACGACAATAAAGACAACTACTTTCCACGTCCGAGCTCGCAAGCGGCTCGAACTCGAAAGTCGAGGGGTAGTGTTGGGGTAATACAGATCGCCCCAAAGCACGTGAGCATATCACGGAACATGTGATCAGGGGCACCCGAACTCTCGACCTCGGTTGCACCCCACCTCGGATACATCCGACCTCCGAGCTCCTGACCCGGCGCCCGACCAGGTGCCCGACCAGGTGCCCGACCTCGGAGCTCTTGACCTTGGAGCTCGCCACCTCGGAAGTCCGACCTCGCCGTTCACCTACCGCAATCACATCCTTTCGTAGTCCGATCAGAGACCATACCCTGCCATCGTCCCCAGCATTTAATGTGAATGGCCTCTGCAGATCTCCGGCTTACTCCATAATTAATGCACGTCCTCGGCTTACTCAACCATCATCACGCATGGCTCCTGCAGACCTCCGACTTACTCAATAATTAATACATGTGTCACCTGCCATCTATGGATCTCCAGTCCTCCACGATAAGTCAGCTCGACTGCGTCCAGTCGGCCGTAACAACTCCCTGATTCCGACCTCGCCTCCTACGGCAAAGCATTAATTCACCTGATCGTGCACCAATTCATGCGACGTGCTCAGTTGTACGGCAACATCGCTCCATCACATCACAGGTAACCCAGCGCCCCTCTATAAAAGGAGAACTCCTCCATTTTAGGGGGGGCAGGAAGGTTGAAATCCTGAATACTTGTACTTGTCTATACACATTCCCCCTCTGACTTAGGCATCGGAGAGCCGGTGCCGGATACCCCGGCCACCGGCTTCTTGCAGGTCTCCCGGAGGACGCTGCCCGCCGATAGATCGCCGCCCGATTGCTTTTTGTTAGAGCTCCTCCCGATCAGCTCAGTGGTCACCCCCGGGTTCAATTTTCAGCAACAGTGATCATAAAAGCTGATCAGAGCGGTTCATAGGTTAGCTGGAGAGTATGACCATATTTTCCTCAAAACCTTTTGCTTGTACCCATGCAATGTGTTATCAGCAATGAGCCAAAACATGGTGGGTTTATTTATGTTCTCTTTTTTCCTCAGAAAAAGAAAAAAAAATTATGTTCTCTTCGGTGGCATGATAGAAATGCCATTTGTTTTTCACTTTGTTCACTGATTTTTTGTCAAGCTAGATCTCAACGCCAAGCAGTTCCTTTTGCTGAAGTGATTCTTCCGGAACAATGGATGTTCGCTATCATTTTCTCTGCCGTAAACTTCTTTTTATTTATTATTTTTAAGAAAAATGGGAAGGCCTTAGCCAGCCACTGCAAACCTAGTAGGTACCTGGGCCGATCGAGAGCTACTGCTTGGGGGATCAGGAGTTTTTAACTCCAGAAAGATCCCCAGGGAGGACAGAGCTGAAAATTTTCTGTGGGATAGCACTACTCAAGATTTGGACCTTGGATCTCTTGTTTAGGAGGATAGAGGACATTGAGCTATATGTAGCACATTTTCCACTGTAGATTTATCCCGTCGACCAAGAGCAGGTGTTCCTGCTGCCGATTTTAGAGGCGATCAGAGCAGCCTACCGGCTTAGGCAAAAAGGCTCATGGAAGCGAGAACCGCCATGGAAGAAACCCAACCCATCCATTTAGGGACCGCAGACGAACCCCAAGAGGTTAGGGTAGGAACCACTTTGACTCTCGAAGAACAAACAAGCCTGATTGACCTTTTGAAAGAATACAAGGATGTCTTTGCATGGTCCTACGATGATATGCATGGACTCAGCACAGACATAGTTCAGCATAAAATCCCTTTGTATCCTGATGCAAGCAAAAACTGAAGAGAATGAGGCCCGAATGGATGTTGAAAATCAAAGAGGAAGTAGAGAAGCAGCTAAAGGCAGGATTTCTTGTAGTGACGGAATACCCCAACAAAGTCGGTCCTAAGGATAATTTCCCTTTGCTGATGGGAATCATAAGGCATATGAGGCCTGTACAGGTGCAGCAATTTTATGTATTTTTTTTTTAAAATCCAAGAGGCATAGTCAAAACCATGGCAGCCTAGGATGGCTGTCAGCAGATGGCTGTCAACTATTCAACATTTTGGTTTTCGGTGCGGAACTGAGGACTGCTTGGGCGGGCCTTCATCATGCTCGGCGCGATTTACGAGCCAGCTCTATTATCCTGGACTCGGCCATGGTCATCAATTGGATCCCGGGAAGCCCAAGGGGCAACGACTGCGACCATTCCGAGATATCTGGGTGATGCTGAGGGACGGGGGGGTCTTCCAGTCCAAGCATGTTTTCTGCGAAGCCAATGGTGCTTCGAATTGGGTGGCTGCTTATGTGGCCAATTATTTCGGTAGTATCTTGTGGGCTGGAGATGGAGGGTTGCCTTGGGCACTCTGAGATATTTTGTTTTTAGATTTTATTGGGTGCATCCGTGCTCATCAGGTATGATCTAATAATATGTTTGAATATAGGCTGGTGGCAGTGCTAAGAGTGCTAATCTTTTCTTTTGAGGTAATTAAAACTTGCCCTTGAGGATAATAATCCGAATCTGTCTTGCATAGATTAATACATGAGCAATCAGAATTAGAGATAGATAGCATGTGCAAAGATGGTGGACACCATGTAGGCAAAAAAGTTAAGCTTTAGCATCTTTGTACTTCTCTCTCAAGTATGGATTCTCTCTTGTTCATTTTTAATTCTTCCTATATCCACAATTGATTAGGGAGATAACTCACTTAGATAAATGATGGACGATGTGATTTAACTAGGCTTAGATGAAAACATGTCTACATGGGAACATGAATGAGAGAGCCAAACTCTTTGCTATAAGTCTTGGATCCATTCAAGACTTATTTCATACCACCACTTTTACAAAATAGGAACTTAACATCTGGTCTTTTATTTGATTGCAATTTTACGTGTATTGGTGATACAATTAGCATTGAACATTTGATCTTTTGCACACTATTAGGTTTGTTTCTCTAAACATGTATACCTATCTCCATATATATTTTTACACGCTTGGCCAAATTTTTTATGGCCTTCCACAGGTCAAAGATTAAGCATAAAATGGGTATTAAAATCAACGGTTGAGAATAAAATTTTTAATCAACAAGAAATATAAGTATAATGGCAAAACTAGGAAAAGAACCTTAATTCTCAGCACAAAAAGAAATATCAAGAATCTTGACAAAGAGAAAAAATAATTCTTATATTTAATGCCTATAATTTCAAAATTTTACAAGAAAGTAATCAGAGTAAGCCAAATCATGCCGAACCAGCTAGTTGGGGGCCTATCAAACCAAACCTATCGATTACTAGTATGGTTCAACTGATCAAAACAAATTAAAAATTCTTTGTTGGTCGGTCAATTCATTCTTTTTGTTCGAGGCTATGTTCAAAGCGTTTTTTCTCCCTCTCTCTCTCTTTCCTCTCTCATTCTCAATCTCTGTCTCTCTCGTAATCCACAACAGGCAATGCCCCAAGACTACTAGAGATAGCGACTTTAATAGATCCCTAAATTGACCCTTCTCTTCCTTGATTTTAACATTCTAGGACGGCTCTCTTGTTCTCCCTCCCTCTCCTTCTCCCTCTCACCCCTCTTCCTATCCCTCTTTCTCCCTTTCTTCTTCTCTTTGACCCCTAGTTCTCCCTCCTTCTCTCTCTTCCTTTTTTTCCCTCTCCTCCTGCCTCTCTCTGTTTCGGTAATATTCGGCACGATACAGTACAGACTCGTACTATTTCAAGCCGGTTGCCAATCAGTATGAGCCTCAATACTGGTACATCATATCTTGAAAGAAATTATTATCTATTTAATACCTTTTCTCATTAAAAAGATCTAAATTACCCAAACAAGCTTGGTTCTAGGTAATTTGCACGCAAAGAATCAAATGTATTAAAAAGATCTAAATTACTCAATCAAGCTTATTGTTTCTACGTAATTTGCACAAAGAACCGAAGTTAATATGCCTAGGTGATGTACTCAACAAAATTACTATTGGAGTAGTAATTTGCCGCTATATTTTGATGTTGTTTAAAAAGACCCAATAAATTGAACAGATTTTGAGACAGGCTGAGGTGATCCCTGTATAATTTGGTGTTAAATTCCTAACAAGAATTCTAGATAATTTTCTATGAAGACCCCAGAAGAATTACTATATTAGTTATTGCTTATCAATAAAGTCTGATACCATGACTTTTTATTGCTACTTGTAGCGCAAAAGAGCAACTTAAGACCAAAAGCCAAATAATGGTTCAAGCATTGAACTTTTTTGCCCATTACTTTGTTAGAAAACCAAAGCTTAGTAGTTCTGCAGTAATTTCTTTATGAATTCCAAAAATGAATCCTTTGCAGCTAGCTGAAATGGTAAAAGGTTCTATGATTATTAGAACATATAGGCAGATACCACTTGGTCATGCAGCTTGGAATTCCCAAGGTGTTAGTACCTATTTCTATTTTTATGGCAATCCTATTTGTGATGAAATACAACATACTCAGAGATGAATAAAATGCTTGTCGTATACCAAAACTATCATTAACTATAAATACAAGTATTTCTAAGGTTAGAAAACAATCCAGTCCTAGCTTGTATCAGATGGTGTATTTATGTATCAGGTCCAGACGTAAATCATCAAACCTAAAAGGAAGACAACAGAAGCAAGTACGGATCAAAAAAATAACATTGATATATTCAGGGAAATATACTTGTTTTTGGGAAGCAAACAAGTAGTATGCTGAAAGTGAAAGTAGTGATATTTTACCTTTGCACAATACATAAGCAGTTGAAATGATTTCATAACATTGTTATGTTTGAAAAGTGATCAATTGAAGAAAAATTGGTACCTCAGAGTCCACATTTCAGAAAAAAAGGAACAAACCTTTGGCCTTAATCCATGGTTTGGAGTTCCATTACCAACATGTTTTCTGGAACTCTCACAAACTGATGTAGTCTGTCCTGAATGGGCAGGACCATCACATACATCAAAACCAGTTGATAATGTAGGTGCAGCAGCAGATGATCCACTTTGTGAAGGTTCTTGAGACATTGTCCCCATTTGAATCTGGCTTGTTTGAGTAACAAATCCAGTTCTATAGACCGCAAGTTCCCTGAAGCTTGCATTTGGACAGAGGATACCAGTTGAAAGTTGCTGGATTGTCCAAGAACCTGATTTGCTGCATCTCGATTGGAACTCAAATTGACAGGAACTTGTTGAGCACTATAAAACCCAAAAGAACTTCCTTCTAGGTTTCCTTTATTGGCTTGGTTGCCAAGTTTTTTGCATTCCAGTGTGCCCTTAAGCTTGCTGGCAACAGAAGAAACTGCATCTACAGTTGCCTTTGGAGGAGTATCAAGGGGAGATGTGGATGAATTGGATGGAGACATGAAATTCAGCAGTTGATTGGACATCACATCCACTGAGATGCCACACAAATTACTGGTGCTCATAAATTCTTGTTTCATTCTGTCGGCACCTTGTCCTGCAGCATTATTTGGATTTTCTGCAACTGTTGGCTTCTGCATATTTTGCATAGCAGCAT
>JAOXJJ010001042.1:9297-19585 GCA_025769935.1 Phoenix roebelenii | reverse complement strand
TTTTAATCCTTATCTATCTACGAACAGTTTTTGAATAACGTTCATGCGATGAATGGTTGATCCCGCGCATGCCTCTTCCGCTGCATCTGATTTTTTTTTTAATTTTTCTGCGGCATGGGCGGATTCTAACACTTTTATCTTCTTCTATAACAAAAAATGATTTTCATCGGAATGGAAAGAAAATATTTTAAATCCCGCTGAAGAATTTGTCTATAAATACGTAGAAACCTCAGAATGGAAACAACAAGAAAAAGAAAAAAAATTCTATCAAAAAACAAAATGGTTTCCACTGAGAAAAAGAGAAGAAAAAGTTTAACTATTCATCATCCTCACCGGCACTCATCTGAAACTTACTCCTATAAGAAAATCAGTCGAAGTTTCTCATTGAATCGAGAAGAGCTGCTACTTAAGCATTGGGATATTCTTCCACAGCCAACTTCTTCATCGTCTTCAGCTTTATTTTTATTGATTCATTCTATATATTCCGAAGCTTTAAGTTTTGCCAGTTACAGCTTTCATTTATTTGGATTAACTGTCGCTGTAACAGTTTCATTCATTTGAAACCTGTAAAGGCTCTTCCAAGTCTTGATTGGATGTTGCTGAATCGGGTATATTCAGCAAGGGTGATAGTTTCTGGTTGGTTTATCTAAAAACCAACTGGGTTGTTTGTGAGCTCGGAAAAACAAACGGTGTAAAGTTTTTGGTTGGTTTATCTGAAAACCAACTAGGTTGTTTGTGATCCCGAAAAATAAAAGGTTTTCGATTGGTTGCCTGAAAAAACCAACTGGAATTTTGATTGTGAGCCCAGAAAACAATCAGGCTATAATCTGCTGGGTTATAGTAAAATCTCAAGCTAGTCTTGAGGAGTGGACGTAGATGTTGGGAGTGCACCGAACCACTATAAACCTTGGTGTTTGCGTTTGTGGTTTTCTCTCCTTCTCCACTGCATATTCCTGATTGCTTTCCTCTTCTTATTCACTGATTCATTTGTGCAAGTTTATTTCCGCTACTAAATCTGCAAGTTATTGAAAGATGACAATAACTCACATCCTTCACACGCTTAATTTTTAAAGATCCAATTCACCCCACCTCTTGGGCTGCACCTTTAGGAACAGTCACCAATAACTATTAGGTGAGGTGATATGTAAATTAGTGGGACCGTAGCATCCCACTTGAAACCTTGAGTCATAGTCTTCCGTTTCTCTACTAAAGGAGTGTAGGAGATTCGAGAAAATAGTGGAAGATATTTGTTTTAAAAGTTCTTAAAATAAATAGAAATAGAAATTCAAGTATAAAATTCTAATTAGAATCTTTACTCTCTGCAGATAAAAATGTCAGCCTCTAATCTCTTGACCCACATCCTTGAGAACAACCGATTGACCAGACCCAATTATAAAGATTAGCTCCGCGACTTGAAAATTATTTTAAGTTGTGAGAAATTAGGATATGTACTAGACCATGACACCCTGGTGTTACCAGCCTGTCTAACTACTGAACAGTGCGAGACGCATGCTAAGTGAATGGACGATGACAATAAAGTTAGGTACTAAAAAGTTCAAGGGGCACAATTTTCACTGCCAAGTTGACTTCTACTTTCAAGAGAAAGTCTACCTAAAAGAAGAAGTTTACGAAGAAACAGAAGACCGAGAAGAAACCAAGAAAGGATGTTCCAAAGAAAAAGGCTGAAAATAAAAGAAAGTGTTTCCATTATAATGAAGACAGCCATTGGAAGAGGAACTCTTAAATCTAGTTCCATGGAGAATTATTAGTTAAAAATTCCTAAAATTCTCTCCTAGATTAGACTGCTCCTAATCACCCTTTTGGATTAAACTTAAGCATATCAGTTAAGAAGATCTAGTAACTAGTGACCAGGTAAGTCCCAGGGTGTGTGGTGGTGCACGGGGCTCACTTAAGTACCATAATTTTCGTAACAGTTTTCACTATTATAAAACTTGCCTAGACATCACCAATTACTAAAGTTTTCACTAGAGTGGCCTTCAATCGCTTCTTTCCAAGAGCCTATTGAGCTCGAAAATCCTAAGGCCAATGTCTAATTATTTTTTAATATGATTAGGCTTAGGATATTTATGTATTGTGCTAATTTTCGGGCTAAGGATGAGTAATGAAATCCCGATCTTATCTTTTTAGTGGGTTCTGCCCTTAGAATATTTTATGCACATCCTTTACACTACGAGCAACAATCATAATTTTTTTTTAAAAGTTTTATGGCATGACATTAAATTTCTTTAATTAAATAATCAATAAAATTCTTTTATTTATTTATTTATTTATTGATTTTTTAATTTTTTAATTTTTATTTATTTATTTAATTTTTTTATATATATTAACTTGAATGTAAACTAAAAACTAATCCTTATGCGTTAGTCAATCTTCGAATGCCCGTTGAATAAGCTCTAGAGATTACTCCGTGAGGAGCCCCAATAGAAGTATGATAATCTCGAAGGATTGCATCCTATCAATTACTAACATTTTTTTATTAATTTTATTATATATATATATTTTTAATTTTTTTTACTTTAATCTAGGAAGAATTAAATAAGGAAAGATTAAAATAATTTAAGAAAATAAATCAAGGCTAAAATTGAAAATTTAACACCTCATCTTCGTGGCATTCGCTGAATCCTTCTTGTGACTCATTTTGCCTCCCCGGCAATAGCGCCAAAATTTGTTGTCAGTTTTCTTCTTGTAGACCTGAGGATGACTTGAAAAAGGTATCTTGCCAAAATCTTAACCAACAAACAAATATTTTTATATTACTCTTTCCATCCTCTATTCGATGAATAGTGGTTATAGGAGGTCGATCCACAGAGAGACGGTTGGAGCACACAAATAAAGAGTAGAAACTTCATTAAGATTCATGGCAATATATATATTTTTTCTTTTTTAAAATAGTTTTTTGAGGATATTTGATTCATCTCTAACCAACCAGAGCCAGTTTTTTATTCAAAAATAAACAAAAGGAAGAAAGAAAACTTTGCAATTGAAATCTGATACAGAGTAGGGGTCAATTCTTGAAGACAGAATATAAATGAAAATCGTAGATTGAACAGCAAAAAAAAATTCAGAGTTCTCTTAAAACTAAGAATTCCAGAATATATAAAATAAATTATAGAAATTAAACTAAAACTTAAACACAGATCTCATAAAAGAAAATTGATAGATTTCATAAAAAAAATGATTACAAAAGTAAAAATGAAGATTGGTAGCCTGATGCTGCCTTTCTTCTACAAATAAAATAAAGAAAAAAAAAATAACAAGACACTTCTCTTCTTCCCCTCGGTGAAAAACCTTTTTTTTTTCTCTTTCCTTCAAGAACAGAGCATACTCTGTTCGTTCTTTTTTTTTCTTCCTCCCCTCCAGTCGATGACCTCCCCTCCTCTTTATATAGATCGCCTCCACCTTGAAGCCAGCGATGGATCGATTGCGTGGAGAGGGTCGTCCGGGATGCTCATTCGGGAAGGGAGAATGGATCACGGGCTGCTGATTTCGGGGCATGATGCTGGAGGGTAGATCATGGACGGATGGGACGGAGGGCATCAATCCATGGGAGAATGGCTGGATCATGGGCTTCTTTATGGCTAGAAACCGAAGAGGATGGCTCCGGATGAGGGACACCGCGGGATCGCTTGGAGGAAGGAGAGGGCGAACGCGACTTGCTGATCTGTGCATCGCGGACGCTTGGGATCTCAAATCTAAAAGAGAGCTGGGACTTCCTTCGCAGATGGATGTGATGGATGCTGAGGTCCCTGGAAATGGAAGGAGTTGCAGATGGTATGGCTGGGATTACGCATGATCCCATAGCGTGAGAGATGCGGAGGCTACAACGGAAGGATGGCTAGCTTCATGAACGGTTGGGCGGAGGGAATTCGGAAAAAGCTGGGAAATCGCTTGGGATGTTGGATGTGGCTGGAACGGGCGGAAGAAGCTGGGAGGAACGCGGACGCTAATTCAGGAAGGGAGGACATCTTGAGTCTGGAAGGGGGACGCGAGGATTGCTGGGAGGAAGGCGTGGATCAGGATGAGGGGCGCTGGGATCACGGACTTGGGAAGGGGATGCGGGGAGGCTGATCATGGAAGGATGTGGAAGGTTGGGGTCGAACGTTGACCGCGGGATGCTGGGTGGAGCTGATGAATTGAAGGCTGGATGTGTGTGGAGAGTTGGAATCTCTATTTCGGAAGAGTGCAGATGCTAATCTGAAAAGGAAGGAACGTGAGGATCACTGGGAGATCGCACACGGGCTTGGATGCTTGGGTGCAAATGTGCTCAATCAGATCATGGAAGGATTGGGCCCGCGCGGTTTGGGGCCATGATGCATCTCTCTAAACCCAATCTGTACCAAATGTGCATTTAAATTTTAATTTATAACAACCTATGCCAAACAAAAATATAATATTAAACCAGTGAATTTATCATTATCAGTCAGCAATAACACTAATTTAGTGATATGTAAATCGTACTTTTATGCTCTCATCAGAAACTGTCCTATCTACATGGAGAGTATAAAGAGCAAGAAGGGTGACACGCTTTCTAAAGGTAAGTCAGATATGCTCATTATTGAAACTAATCTAACGGTCTTTTCTACTTTCAATAGATACTAGTTCTAGTAAACCTTGTGCACTACTATGCTGGGTCTGAAGAAAAGTATAAGGCTCACAGAAGGTGTGATAACCATCCGGATTGGCAATAAAGCAAGAGTTGCTGCTGTTGTTGTGGGCACCTACCCTCTGCAATTACGGTCTAGATTTAGTTTGATACTTAGGGACTGTTATTTTGTACCCGCCGCTAGCAAAAATTTGATTTCTGTATCTTGTCTAGCATAGGAAGATTTTGAATTCAATTTCAATAAAGACTACTGTTTCGTTTATTTGACAAATAAAATGGTTGCACGTGGTTTTATGATTGACAGTCCCTATCACTTACATTTGGATGTATCTATGAATGTATCTGAGCGAACAGTAAGTACCATAGGATCCAAAAGATCTAGAGTGAGATAAATCAAAAGTATTTGTGTCACCTCATGCTTGGCCATATAGGAGAAGACAAAAAAAACAAATTGAAGAAATATGGGCTTCTAGGCTCATTGACTTTTGAGTCATACCCAATTTGTGAATCCTACCTTCAAGAAAAAATGGCCAAATTATCCTTTATAGGACACGGAGAGAGGTCCACTGAAATACATACCCTAGTACACACTGATGAGTGCGGCCCATTTGATGTACAGGCTAGGGAAGGTGTTGCCCAAGGAGACAACCCAGGAGGGGGGGTTAATTGAGTTTTGATTAAATATTGATCAATTAAAAATTAGGTGAGTGATTAACTAAATCTATTGCAAGTGGATTAGTTAGATCAATAGATGCAATGAGTGAAAAGAGAGAAAGAGACAATGACCTATACAAACATAGAGAGGTTTATAGTGGTTCGGAGCCAACAGTTGCTCCTACGTTCACTCTCCAAGCCGCACTTGGGAGTTTACTATAATTTCTAGGATTACAGCCGGTTGTTTTACAAGCTCACAACCTAACTTGTTGTTTTTACGAGATCACAACGAACTCGGTCGGTTTTGACAGGCTTACTGACTAGAACCAAATGATTGTTTTTTCGGGGTGACAATCAAACCTAGTTGGTTTTTTCTGGTTCACCAACCACAACCTTACACTGTTGATTTTATCTTTGGCTCACCAACAAACCTTACAACCCTTGATTCAATCCCGTGATTGAATCAAGTACAAAAAGCAAGAGTTTAAAGTTCACAAGTAGAGCTTCTGAAAAGCAAATATGAAACAATATAAACAAGGTTGACTTAGAAGCCCTCAAATAGATTTGAGATGAGGAAGTGGGGCTTCTCGATTTTTGAGTCTCCTCATGAATGAGTCGGAGGATGGGGAACAGTCGGTATAGCTTTGAATGCAAATGAAACCTTTTTGGTTTGATTTGAATGCACACTCCCTCTTTTTGCTTGGATTCGCTCTTGAGATGCTTTTGGTGGTTGATAATCTTTAATGCTCAAATGGAATAACTCTCTTCTTGTCTACTACTGTTCACTCTAGCTATTTAAGTGATTTTCTTTGAAAATAGCCATTAGAGAGGAGATTAGAGCCGTTCTGATCCATCTGCACATTTTGACAATGTATCCGTTGGGATCGAAGTCGGCTCGGATGATCTGGAGTCGACTCGGCTGTTACTGGAGTCATCTCGCGCTTTACTGGAGATGACTCGGCCACTATTCCAAATTTGAATTAAAGTGCATGCCTTGTCCTGGGGTCGACTCGGACCAAACTGGAGTCAACTCGCCAACAGCTGGAGATGACTCGGGCACTTAGGGGTCGGCTCGTTCTTAGGGTTCCAGAAATCCAACTTTCTGTATTTCTCTCATAAGTTGACTCGGCCAAACTAGGAGTCGACTCGGATGACTTGGGAGACAACTCTGGAACATCTGAAGTCGACTTGTTCACTAGGTCTCCGAAACTGATTCTCTGCCTTTCAGGCTGCTTTCCTCTGGGAGTTGACTTGGACAAATTGGGAGTCGACTCGTGCTTTACTAGAGATGACTCAAAGTCTTCGTTAGTCAGCTTGCTGACAGGGTCTCAAAAACTGACGTTCTGTCTTTTTTGTCTGGTTCCCTTTGGAGTCGACTCGGGACCATTTGGAGTTGACTCGCCAAGCATCGGAGTCGACTCGCATCCTTTTAGAGTCAACTCGCTAACAGGGTCTAAAATCCATTATTCTGTCTTTATGTCTGTTCTCAGTCGGAGTCGACTCGGAGAGTTCCAGAGTTGACTCGAACTTGTGCTAGAAACTTCAAGTGTCCCAAAGTCGACTCGCAAAGTTCAGGAGTTGACTCGTGATGCAGACTTTGGTTCAAATAAAGTTCAATACTTAACCAAAATACTATGAACCAAAGCTCAAGGCACTTAGATAGAAATTCATAAAGATTTACCTGAAACACTAGATTGAATTCATTAGAACAACATAAGACATACTCAAATGCTTTGAGCTCATCAAAATCAATTAGGGAATACTCAATCACTCCACAATCTCCCCCTTTTTGATGATGACAAAACATTGAGTATTTGTAAAGTGAATTACTCATTCAAGAAATGATTCAAGGTAAAGATTTGAAATGAATTCAAATGTCTAATTATTTAGTGTATCCAAAATTGAAAGGTATGAGTCAGTAAACTCTGAAATTAAAGCTCCCCCTTTTAATTGGAATTGTATAAGCCTTCAAATCATACAATCAATTGTTTAGCTTATATGTTTTTAATGAGTTTGCTTTCTTAGAATTTCAGATTCTTCCCCTCAACATGTGCATTCAATTTTGTTTGAACTTTATTCAAGTTTTCTGGATTTGCTTTCAGTGTTTTAAACTTGAACTTAGGTTAGGAGCCCCAATAGAGGAATAACGAACCTCGAGGTATCAAATCCACTAAGAACAAATCACATTTTGCTTAAATGTTTTCTTGCTTAGTGATTTTCTTTATATACAATATATCATATTTTCTCCTCCTTTTTGTCATCGTAACAAAAAGTGAAGTATCAGAGAGTGAAAACATACAAGAAAGATAGTAAATGAGACAAAAGGATATTCTTTCTCATTCACTGTAAATTTGAATACATAAAAGATGTTCAGAAAGTACATCTACAGTAAAGAGATATATAGTACTAAAAACACAAAAAGCATATAAACAACAAAAGATACACAATGTAATAAATACAAAATCATCCTCTAGAGGAGGGTGGACGAGGACGAGAACTCCTCTGCGCAGTACATCGTGCATGCTGATCCGGCTGGGTAGAAGATGATGGCCAAGATGATGATGGTCGTGTCTGAGTGGCAAATGAAGTCGAGCTCGGCCTCGATGATGAAGGCTGTGATAGATCAGGTGAGGAGGCTCTGGCCGAAGGAGCAGAAGGCCTGGGAGGAGATGGCTGAGGTGCTGGCGCACCCACACCAAAACGGACCTCCAAGCCAAGTAGGAGCCTCTCCATTGCATCGGTCAAAGTACCAAATTTTGACCACTGCAGCTCATAAAAAGTCGCTAGCTGAGAGCAAATTTCAGCTGTGGAAGCCTCCATCCTCCCCTTCAGTATTGCAGCCTCCTTTGCAAATTCGGAGATATCGAGTTGCTCAGGCTACCCCAGTCCTGACACACGGGCAAGGATGCTCTCGAAACGCTTAGTGATGCTCTCCTGATGACTGAGCTGGCTCCTCTCAAGTGACTTGACACTCTCCTCAAGAGCATCAATCCTGTGATGCAGCCTCTCAAAAGCAGACTCACACTGGGCAGTCACCTCACCAGCAATCCTCCCTACCAAAGAATCGATCATTTCAGCACTCAGCTGTGGTACGGAAGGACCAAAGGTGGAGGAGGGATGATAAGAGGGATCAGCGGAGGTATCCAGATCATGGTCAGAAGTGGGAGATTGAGGAGCAACAGGGTCAGATGGTATGTCAGAAGAATTTTTCCTAACCATGTACCCTCAACTTTATGGAATCCCATTCGGTGGAGAGTCCCCTCGTCCATATAGTCAGTGTAACGAAGTGAACGGGAGGGTTCCTCCTCAGGGATAGGGATCTCAAACTTCCTAAAAATCAGAGTGAAGAGCATACCATATGGAAGACTCAATCTTGATTTTTTTAAGGGATCACAAATATAACCGTAAATGAGTTTAGAAAAATTGAGAGGGATGTCATGTAGGATGTGGAACATACTAGCAAGGTCTCTCTCAGAAATAAAATCAAACCTACCCATTTTTGGAAAGAGGGTGCGAGAAATAATGCAAAGTAAAAGGCACATCTTAGCGGAGAGCTGATTTGCAAAGACCTTTTCAATAGAGGACTAGGGTACTCTCCCTAGAATGGCCGTAAGGGCCTCAGATCTATCAGAGAGGTGAGTGGGAGCGATACCCTCACGAGAGAGGTGGAGGACTCGGGCAATGTGGTCCTCCATGATGCAAATGGAGATATTGGCTACCCTCCCTTGAAGACCGCCGCCATCCCGTGTGATGGTGCCAGAAAATTTTCGGACTAACCTAGGGTATGTGGGAAGATCAAGAGAACAAAAGAAATCTAGACCTTGATTCCCTAAGATGATGCCCTACGGTAAACCCTTCTCGGGAGAGGAAGTCAAAATCGACTTTCCTCCCGGTTGAGACAACTCTCCCGGCACACGAGCGCGAGGAAACCGATCGAGGAGGAGAGGGAATCGGAGGAGGTGATCTTACCGGTTCGTTCCTCGCCTTGGATCGTCTCTCGACGCCGCTTGCAACAAGAGGTCTCTTCCGGCGAGACACGATGGCTTTCTTTGGACACATCCCGACCTACCCAAGGAGGGAGAGATGTGAAACGGGAGGGAAATAGGAGAAAAAATGAAGGGAGGAGGCTGAGACGACCGTGGGAGATGACTCGAGCGATTTTGGGACAGTGACGGCTGAAGAGATCATTTGGGGAAATGTTGATTTGGTTAGGATTAAAAGACGGATTTCCGACCTCGAATCGACTCTTGAAAATTTGTAAGTCGACTGGCGCACGAGTCGACTCTCAAAATCATCCGAGTCGACTCGAACTCTGGCACAAACCAAAATCTCAGTTAGAATCATGCCAAAAGAGGGTGAAATGGTAATCTTTAGAGCTTAAGGAATGATTTGATGATCATAGGCGTGGGATGCTATATAAAACATGAATTAGTGATCAAAATCAATGAACGAGAGAAAAGAATTAAAGGAATGGATCAATCACTCCTAAGCCTCTTCTAAGTATACAAAATCGATCTTCACTCAAGGATTTTGTGAAGATATCAACAAGTTGATCATCAGTACAAACAAACTTAAACATCGCATCACCATTTAATACATGATCTCTTATGAAGTGATGTCTTATCTCAATGTGTTTGGTTTCTTAAATGCTGAATTGGATTTTTAGTTAGATTTATGGCACTTGTATTATCACAGTTTATGGGAATATTAGTTTGCTTATTGCCATAATCTTCCAATTGTTATTTGATCCATAGAATTTGTGCACAACAACTTCCGGCAGCAACATATTCGGCTTCCTCCGTAGATAATGCAATCAAGTTTTGTTTCTTGCTAAACCATGAAATTATGTTTTCTCCTAAGAATTGACATGACCCGCTGGTGCTTTTTCTATCAAGTTTATAACCAGCGAAGTCAGAATCAGTGTACCCTATTAAGTTTATGCTTGATTCTTTAGAGTACCAAAACCCCATATCTTTTGTTCCTATTAAATACTTAAAAATTCTTTTAACT
>JAOXJJ010001041.1:2611-16333 GCA_025769935.1 Phoenix roebelenii | reverse complement strand
AAATAAAATAAATAAAAAATTTTAAAACTGATTTTCATGCCTGGCGTTCGAATTTATTGGACAACTCGGAAGATTTTTGCTTCACTATAAAGCCCGTCTGGTTGCCAAAGAATATCGTCAATGTTATGATATTGACTATGACGAGATTATGAGATCTGGCAGATGGATGTTAAAATCGCTTTTCTAAATGAAAATTTAGAAGAGGAAGTGTATATGATGCAACTTGAAGGTTTTACATCTGCAGATGAGTCTAAAGTATGCAAGGTTCAAAAATTCATTTATGGATTAAAGCAAGCCTCACAAAGTTGGAATATACGTTTTGTGGAGTAATTGAGTAAACCCCTATTTGATTTTGATGAGCTCAAAGCATTTGAGTATATTTTATGTTGTATTAATAAATTCAATCTTGTGTTTCAGGCAAATATGTGTGAATTTCTAGTTAAGTGCCTTAAGCTTTGGTTCAAAGTAATTTAGATAAGTATTGGACTCAATTTGAACCAAAGTCTGCATCCCGAGTCGACTCCGGAAGATTACGAGTCGACTTCGAGTGGTTTAAAGGTTCGGGCATAAACTCGAGTCGACTCCAACTGAGAACACACAGAAAGACAGAAAGAAGAGTTTCAGACACTGTCAGCGAGTCGACTCCAAAATATTTCGAGTCGACTCTGATGCTTGCCCAGTCGACTCCCGATGGATCCGAGTTGACTCCAAAGGGTAACAGACAGAAAGATAGAACGATGGATTTTAGACCCTGTTACCGAGTCGACTCCAGAAGGTTACGAGCCAACTTCGACGTTTGGCGAGTCGACTCCTACAAAACCTTTGAAAAATGGCAAGGATAATGCTTTGTGACAGTAATTTGCCTAAATATTTTTGGATTGAAGCTATCAACACAGTTTGTCATATTATTAATAGAGTTAATATCATATCTATATTAAAGAAAACTCCTTATAAACTCATTAGAAACAGAAAATCAAATGTTGTATATTTTCATATTTTCGGTTGCACATGTTATGTTCTAAACAATGAAAAAGATAATCTAGAAAAATTTGATGCAAAATCTGAAGAAGTCATTTTTCTAAGATATTCATCATCAAACAAAGCATATAGAGTATTCAATAAAAGAATATTAGTTGTAAAAGAATCAATTCATGTTATTTTTTATGCGACTAATGACCTCTCATAAAAAAAGGATGTAGATGCTGATGATGATGTAGGAGAGCTTGATCAAGGAATTAGAGAATTAACCCCAAAGGATAATTTTGCAGCAAAAAATGAAAATCAAGGTAATGAAGAACAAAAAAATGATCAAGAAGAAGATCAAATTCAGCAAGATAAGCATGACCTGCCAAAAGAATAGAGGTATGCAACCCATCACCCCAAAGATTTAATTATTGGTGATCCTACTCAAGGTGTTAAAACTAGATCTTCTATTAGGGACATCATTAATCTATTGCTTTTGTCTCACAAACTGAACCAAAGGATATTAGAGAAGCTGAACAAGACAATAATTGGATAATGGCAATGCCAGATAAACTTAATCAATTTAAAAGAAATAATGTTTGAGATTTAGTTGAAAGACCTGAAAACTCCTCTATAATTGGAACTAAATGGGTTTTCAGAAAAAAACTTAATAAAGAACGATTAGTGGTAAGAAACAAAGTTAGGTTGGGTGCTAAAGGATATAATCAGAAAGAGGGAATAGATTTTGATGAAATTTTTACACTTGTAGCAAGATTAGAAGCCATATGATTGTTATTATCATTTACTTGCTATATGAACTTCAGACTTTTTCAAATTGATATCAAGAGTGCTTTTCTAAATGGTTATATTGTTGAAGAAGTATTTGTAGAACAACCACCTGAATTTGAAAGCCATACATTTCCAAATCATGTTTACAAACTCAACAAAGCACTATATGGTTTAAAATAAGCACTAAGAGCATGGTATGAAAGATTGAGTAACTTTTTAATAAAAAGTAACTTTTTAAGAAGGAATGTTGATAAAACTCTCTTTATCAAAAAAAAATTCTGATATCTTGATTGTTCAAATATATGTTGATGACATTATTTTTGGTGCTACTGATGAAGCTTTATGTGAAGATTTTGATAAACTCATGCAGGATAAGTTTGAGATGAGAATGATGGGTGAGCTAACCTTCTTTCTGGGACTCCAAATTAGGCAAATAAGAGAGGGCATTTTCATTAGCCAAAGTAAGTATACAAGAAAAATCTTAAAGAAGTTTGGCATAGAGGATACAAAGTCACTAGGTACGCCTATGACCCTATCTTGTAAGATTGATAAAGATGAGTTAGGTAAATCTATTAATTTAAATCTGTATAGAAGCATGATAGGATCTTTATTTTATCTTACAATTAGTAGGCCAGATATAATGTTCAGTGTTTGCTTATGGGAAAGATATCAATCAAATCCTAAAGAGTCATATTTAATTACTATTAAAAGAATCATGAGATATCTGTTAGGCACACAAAATCTAGGCCTATGCTACTCTAAGGACTCTACAATTGACTTAATTGGCTATTCATATGCTGATTTTGTTGGTTGTAGATTGACAGAAAAAGTACAAGTGGAACTTGTCAATTCCTTGGAGCTAACTTAATTTTTTGATTTAGCAAGAAATAAAATTCAGTTGCATTGTCAACAGCCGAGGTTGAATACATTGTAGTTGGAAATTATTGTGCTCAAATCTTGTGGATTAAACAACAACTTGAGGACTATAGCATTAAATTAAATAAAATTCCCATAAGATGTGATAATACAAGTGCCATAAACTTAACCAAGAATCCAATTCAGCACTCTAAATCCAAACACATAGAAATAAGACATCATTTCATAAGGGATCATGTTCAAAATGAAAATATCATAATTAAATTTGTTAACACTAAAAAATAAATTGCTGACAATTTCACCAAACCTCCAAGTGAAGTAAGATTTAATGAAATAAGAGGAGAACTATGTATTTGTGACCCATTTTGATTAAAATCTTAGTACAAACATTGTTTGATTGGATGCTTACAAGATTAATTTCTATTATTTCCATTAATTAAATCATTTTTGGAGGATCTTAATTTGAAAATTTTTGTTTTTGACTGATGAGGAGACGACTCATGGTGATGAGGAGTCGACTTATGAAGTGAGGGGGAGAGTTTGAATCATCCAGAGATCTAATACAACTCTGTTTCAAGTAGAAGGGACGACTCACCCAAGTCGGGAGTCGGCCCCTGCTTTACTTGAGTCGACTTATGGAATAAATGAGTCAACCCTTGCTGTTCCGAAATAGTTTTCTTCTGAAATGTTATTCACTTAGTCAAGAGTCGACCCTCGTTCCACATAACGTTTCATACATTCCAAAATTTCTATTTTCATCTTCTTCCTTTCCAAAAACCAAAAATCCTAAAACTCTAGTGTGGTCTTGGTCAGTCCCTCATGGCTCCCAGGAAGCAGATTACATTCGGTCCCAAAAGAAAACAACCCATCGTGCATCAAGAAAGAAGATCCAAAGCACGATCGGAAAGAGCGGTGGAACCCACAAATCCATCACCTTCCCAACAAAGATCCATTCCGTCCTCGCCTATTCCATCACCATCTTCCCCCATTCCGAGACTTGTTCCATTTGCATCACTTTCAAACCGAACAGTGTCAACCAGAAGAAAGGTAGATTTTCTATTTTTAGAAAGGAAAGGATTTCACATAGGAACAAATTTGAAAGAAATGGGCTGGGAGTATGTGTGTTCACTGGACCTACGTACCTACTCCGATCTAGTAAGAGAATTCTACGAGAACGCTAGGTATGGGAATGGTCAGATTTCATCAAAGGTCGGGGACATTTCCATTCTAATCACGGATGAAATCTTAGGAAATGTGATTAGGGCACTCACTGATGGAGAGAACTTAGAAAAGCTGGAAGATAGAGCTGAAGGAATAAAGTTGGTTTTATCTAAGGATGAGGTCAATAAAGAAGAAGTCAAGGCCAACAAGCTGAATGCAGAGATGAGGCTACTTCACCACATTATCAGTCGGATACTGTTTCCAAAAATAGGCCGATTTGATCATGTATCTAAGTGGGATATTCTGGTGATGCATCATCTACTTAGAGGCTGATGATTGTAGAAAAGTGCGATCTAAGTACCAATTAACTTAGCCTAATGCTAGCAAAATAATGATAAATAATAGGTGTTAACATTTGCCTGATTAAATATTTTATCCTTAGCACTTATTATAATTTTTATCATTATTTTATATAAATTTATCTAAAAAGAATGCATCTTCCCAACTGCAGAACAGAGTCCATGACTCTTCTTCCGCGCACCCGAGCGACTTTCCATATTCTACGATGCAACCCAAGCTTCCAGCAATCTGCAGTCAATTGACTTTGTGATTCCAAATCAGCATCATCCCAAGGGCCAGCATAAGTTGTTTTCCATCTTCACCGTCCATGTTCCAGCACATCCATCTCCTCCCGTGAAGTCTCCCAGCATCTCATGCATCCCAGCTTCCTCCAAGTGTCCAATCGTGATCTTCACCATCCACGTCCTAGCGCGTCATTCGCAATCACCTCCTAGCCACCCTCCTCCTCCACAGCATTCTCCCAGCGCCCGCGTGGAAGGGATCGTGATCCATCCGCCTCTTCCGGATTAGCAAGCAATCAACCATCTGTGATCATATCCAAAATTTGAGCCATCCGTGTTTCAAAGCTTCCATGATCCATTCCCAGCGTGCGATCCCAGCATCCCATCTTCGCCGCATCCATATTCACCGCATACATCTTCTCCCATAAAGCTTCCTAGCATCGCGATCAACTTCCCCATCTTCCGCCCGTTTCATGCATCCTCCCAGCCGTCCGCGAAGCAATCCATCCGCGATCAGCTCCTGCATCCGTGAGCTAGCGTTGGATCTCCCTGCGATTTCAGCATCCCGTATCTCAGCTCCATCTCCTCCCTCCATTCGCGATCTCCCAGTAAAATTTCCAGCCGCATCCAGCCATCCACGATGCATCTAGATTCATCCCGATTGATTTCCTTCTGGATTAGCATCCATCCGTTGATCTCCACCGCAAGAAATCAGGGAACATTGCTGGCCCTAGAGCTCGTGAACTAAATGAAGCTCCTCTCTCGGCTGGAAAGGGGGGATCTCTCATTCGGAAAAATAGAGGACATTGTTTTGGTTCCCACACAAAGAGAAACAGGGTTTGTCCTGTTTCTGAAAAAAAAAAGAAAAAAAAAGGGAAGAGGAGCAGGGGAGATTTTTCATGTTGATGGTCGGCTAATCCCTTTGGTCAAGGGTGATGGGAAAACCCTTGACTTGTTACTTTCTTGAAGTAAACTCTAAACTATTGTTCTATTCAATTTAGATCTTTTGATATGTTTTGGTTTCTTGCTTGCCTATGTTGTAGATAGTTCTTTAATGGTTTATATCTATTGATGCATGGATTACTTTATTATTTGATTTGTCGTAGACATAACCGGCACGACGAATGCTTAGAAATTGAGTTCGTGTGTTCAAACAATATATTTCATGATTAGATCTATCCTACATTTGAACTTTTAAATCAGAAACCATAGAGTTTATATCTTGACTGTACTATTGTAAAGGGAGATTCTGGATCCCTAACCATCTCTTTATTATCGAACTTAATCTATTAATTAGTTTCTCTAAACTTCTATAAACCATCTGAAATCATATCTAAAATTTAACTGATAATTCATAGACCGCTCCTTGAAGAATCGACCTCGAACTTCCGAGTTTTACTGCTTGTGCGATTTTCCTGCACTTGGGAGATTAGTTTCATAAAAGCATTTTTGCGAACACATCAGAGGCCTACCACTAAACCTTCCTACCATGATGATGAAGCACATGGCAGATCTTGGACAGAAAAAAGGAGCATCATTCTCTTACAGTATGGTTTTATCTCTTATTTTCATTAGATATAATGTCAGCACTCTAGGAGAAGCAAAAATGGAGCTCAAGCACACTAACATCTATAGGGAAAAGTCATTGATAAGAATGGGGTTTGTCTAAGCCAATAACAAGTGGGCTCATAGAGGAGAAGATAAGAAAGAAGGAACAAGAAAAGAGGCACAAAGGCCAGCTGATTCAAGGCAAACTAGTGCAGGACCTTCACAAAGGACATCTAGCACTAGTACACAAGGAGATAGGCCACTTGTTCAGTCCCTTAGGCTTGAGAGAGACCAGCTGAAATTTATTGGAGATCACATACTGCAAGGTCTTTTTCTATTTGGAGTTTGCTAGAACTCAGTCTATGATCTAATTGTGATGGTGAAAGAAATAAAGACTGAGTTGGAAAGCTTAAGGACACTTGCCGCTATCCAACAAATAAGACTTGGAACTATTGAAGAAAGTATTAGGCACCAAGAAAATAAACTCCAAGGATCACTACAGCAAATTAAGGAACAAGGCTCATAGTTGACTACTATTCTCTCCACTCTAGATACCAAAGTCAGTCAACTTCTAGGAGACAAGAAGGCCGATCAGCATGGGCCATCTCCTTAGGCCTAGATGTTTATTAGATCAACCTTCTCTTGACCAAACCTAAAATTCTATGTCCAAATGCTTTTCACATTATTTTGTATTTCATTTTGGACAATCATCTTATGAGTATATGTAAACATATGTTGTAAAATGTGTTGTTATCAATGAAATGGATGTTTTCTTTTCAATGAACTGTGTCTTAAGTCCAAGTTTTATGTTTCGATTATCTCCAACTGTTTTAATACATTCTTAAAATCAAAAAGCTCTAATACATTCTTAAAATCAAAAGGCTCAGATACATTCTTAAGTTAACATGATCTGATAAAGTTATAAATTAAAAAGCTCTGATACACTCTTAAGCCAAAAGGCTCTGATATATTCTGAAATTAACTTGCTCTGACACATTTACAAAATTAAAAAAAAAAAAACTATGATACACTTATATATCTCAACAAGCTCTAATACATTTTTAAGTTAAAATCATCTGAAACTTTAATAGAATAATATGCTCTGATACAATTACAAATATCAAAAGCTCTATTACATTAATAAGGTAAAAAGCTCTAATACATTAGCTCTAATACATTTACAAATTGATTTTGGTATGGTGATAAGCTATGTTGGATCAAGCATGAGTTAAAAAGCTATTAAACATTTAAAAAGCTCTGATGTTTTTACAAATCAAAATGCTCTGATACATAATCAACAAGGATGATCAACTCTGTATAGATAATGCTCTAAAATCTTGGCACTAAAACTTCCACTGAACCTCCTATTCAATTCTGTAATGAATTATTATCAATCTGAACTTCCTATTCAATTATTCTTCTTAACTCTTGATGCTTAAATCATGATCTATAAGTAGAAAATTTTCTAACCCCTCACCCTTTTGTTGATGACAACAATGGGAAGAAGTAAAAGAATTTCAAAAATTGGGGAGAAGTAAAAGAACTTCAAAATGGAGAGAAGAAAATAGATTGTTTTGGAAATAGAAGATATCAAGAATCTTATTGAAGAAAATCGATAAATGACAAAAGATAGGGGGAGAAGCATAATTTACTTGATCATGTTAAGAAAGGGAGAGATTTTCTCATAAACATACAAAATTCACATATTGAAAGTCTTAAAACTTAATAATGCACATGTTCTGAATTTTTATTTACTCTGAATCTTATTGCAAATGTGCTCTCATACTAAATTTTATTGAATATTCTGAATTTTCTAAATATCCTTTTTGCTCTTACCCATATTGCAAAAATGCTCTGAATATTATTGCAACATTCTTTTAAACCCAATAGCTTTGTTATCATCAAAAAGGGGAAGATTGTTAATCCTAAAGGATGGATTTTGATGATCACAAAAATAATTGAGTTAACTTGAAAATCAAGTTAAGAAAACAAAATCAAAAAACTTGAAAATCCTATCTGTAAACTGAGTGACCCTAGTGTTTAAGAAGTCGACCACAGAGAAGAATCACCGCCTGAGACCAAGTAGATGAGCCGACTCTTGTGTTAAAGGAGGCAATCCAATATCTATATGAGTCGACCTCTGACATTGAAGAGTCAACCCTTAAAACCAGCGTAGGAAACCTGTATGAACTGAAGGAGTGAGCCAACCCTTGTACTTAAAGAGCCGACCCATTATTTATATTTGTCGACTCCCAACATTGACGAGTCGACCCTTGAGGCAAGCACAGAAACTTTATATGGATTAAAGGAAAGAGCCGACTCCTATAATTTGTGAGTCGTCTTCCTTAGTACATAGGATGACCCCCAAACCTGGTAAGTTGACCCCTATTATCCTGACAGCTCCAATGGCTACTTTCAATAGTACTTTTTCTAGATACCAACGGATTGTTTCTTGGTATGACGGCTACTCAGTACTTCTTGGTCAGTATGCAACCTATGAATTCAAAGGAACATCAAGAGAAAAAGAAGATGAGGGAGAGGATCAAGTGAAAAAATCAAAACACCCAAAATCCAAGCTTCGAAAAAAAAATCCTCACAAAAGAGCCTTCCAGAAAAAATCGTGTTGTGAGGAAATCAGTTGAAATATTCAACAGAGGAGTTGTTGTTGCGCTATCAAGATCTTCAACTGCAGCCAACAACTATCTTCAAAGCTTCTAATCCATATTTATTATTTTATTTACATTGAAGCTTTATTTACATAGTTACAATATTTATTACATTTTCTTCAAACTCTGCTGTAACAGTTTTATTTGCTCTAAAATTGATAAAGGTTCTTCCAAACCATTTAAGATTTTGGTTGGTGAGCCTGTAAAAATCGACTGGGTTGTTTGTGAACCTGAAAAACAAACGTGTAAATATTTTAGTTGGTGAGCCTATAAAAACCGACTGGATTATTTGTAACCTGAAAAATAACCAGGTTAAGATTGTGGTTGGTGATCCTGAAAAAACCGACTGGGTTCGTTGTGATCCCGAAAAAATAGCGAGTTAGATTGTGAACTCAAAAAATAACCATATTATAATCAGGATGATTATAGTAAAATTTTCAAGAGTCTTGGAGAGTAGATGTAGGTGTGGCTTACACCGAACAACTACAAATTCTTTGTGTTTGTGTGTGCCTGTCTCTTTATATTGTTGCACTTCAATCTTTGGCATTATTCATTCATCGTTTAAGCACTTGTATTTTTCAAATTGAAATTATATTTTATCTGCTGCATTCTAGATAAAAAGATATTTAAAACCCAATTCACCCCCCTCTTTGCTGCAAATTTGGGCAACAATATAGATAGGGGGTGATATTGTGCATAACTTTGAATCTTATCAATCTCTCTATATCTTAATTAATTAAAATTCATGTGGTTCTCTTCTCATGTGCTAAAATGCAATTATTTATGGTAAGAATAAATGTTATCAAATAAGATTGATTCATGAATAATTATTTGATTTACTTTGATATCACATGTATATTTTCTTAGATTTAAATATATATATATATATATATGTTTGCATCTATTGTCTGTCATCATCAAAAAGGGAGAGATTGCAAACCTCATGATTTCAACGGTTTATTATTTAATTTTGATGATAGCAAACAAATGAATTTAGTTCATTATTATAATTATAGCAAACGAATAAAAATTAGAAATTGAGATTTTTTTAAAGGCAGATGCTAGAATTCTGAATGTGTGTTAGTATTTTTAGCATAACATTTTATTAAAATATAATATTAATGCAATTCTTGTTAATATAGAAAGAAGACTTATTTATTTAAAATTTTTAAATTTAATATTTTTTCAAATTAGAATGTTACTTATGAGTAATAGGATCTACAAACTATCTATCCATAGCTATAATTCAGGCTGACATATATTTACTCTTTTAGTTGTAATCTTTCAGCCAAATGTCCTTTTAAGATGATTCTTGTTGGGTTGGAAAGATAACTTAAAGGCCTACAACTTTGTCTCTAGCTACTAAGTCAAATTCAGCCTTTTTTTAAAAAAAAAAGGTACTGCAATGCAGAAAATCAAATCTGACTCGAATCTACCTACATTAAATATGTTGAAAAAGGGTTTCCAAAGTTTTAAATTGTTTCAAACAGAAAAATAGCTTCCGAAGCCTATAAAAGAAAATTCATACCTCATATTGCAGCAAGGAAGAGAGTTCCATAGGATTGAAGAGAAATTCGGAGAGTATTGTGCTTACAAGTAAAAAAAAATCTTGTTGAGTGTAGCGTTTTCATTCTTTTTATTTTGATTAAGTATTGTAAGAGAGTTGTTGAGCTCTTATTAGCTTGAGTGATAGAGTGGATTGCTTGGGAGGATCATACTCTAAATAAACAAGGGAGTATTTGAGGGAGTAGATCAATTAAGGGTTAGCTTGAATATCACCAAGTGTAAAAGTTGGTTACACCCGAAAGACAAACAGTTTGTAAAGCTTTGGATAAGCATAGTTGATTAAATCTCGAGAAAGAGTCCCGAAAAGTGAATGTAGGCTCACAAGAAGATTGAACCACTATAAAATCATTGTGTATTATTTTTCTTTCCCGCGCTCTTTATTTTTTCATACTTAGTTTCCTATTTGTGATTATTACTTGCGATACTTGTTGCATTTAGTTTATTTTATTAGATTTAAAAACTTGAGGGGATTTAATTTTATTTTCGTAAAATTTTATAAACCCAATTCTCCCTCCCTCTTGGGTTGCCTCGTTGGGCCAACACCAATGATCTTGCAAGATGCATCACTACCTATCAAAATAGAACCAGAATCAATGAACCTGTAGGTGTCAAACTAATCTTTATTAGGTGTCATGTGATAAAAAAATGCTGAATCTAGAATCAAGAATCCGAGAGATGATCTGAATTGGATGAAACTGAAAGTATATTATTGCTATTGTTATCTGTGTCTTCTTTTACTATATTTACAAACTTTGAGGACCCTCAGACCTATTAGCATCTTTATCCTTCTTTCTCTTAGGACAATTCCACTTTATGTGACCTTATTTTCCACAATTGTAGCCCATTATGCCCTTCTTTTTTCTAGATTTAGATGAAGATTTATTGCGGCTCGATATATTCCTTGTGTTGCTTCTTCTACTCTCTCGATTATCCTTTGCCACTAAGCCTTCTCCTTAAGAATGCTTATCACTAGCTTTCTTCCTCTGGTGAAAGCCTAACAAGGCTCCAATGATGTCTTCTAACTCTAGGGTCTCCTTTCCCCACGTCAGAGTTGTTACCAAATTTTCGTATGTAGGAGAAGCGGGTAAAGAATGCAATAACATCAAGAACTTGTCTTCATATTCGAACTTCACATTAACACGTTGCAGATCGTTGATAATCTAATTGAATATATTGATATGGGCTTAAATCAGCACCCTCCATCATTTTAAGACTATACAGTTAGAGGTGGCAAAATATGACTCGACCCGCCAACCCGATCTGTGTTCGATCCGCCATAAACAAGTTTCGATTTGGCCTAAATAGGTTCGGATCGTAAACAGATCGACCTATTTAACCTGTTTATTAATTAGGTCGGATACAGATTTTAAATGTCTGATCTGTTTAAACTATTTAACCCGTTTAACTGTTTGGCAGGTTAAACAGGTCTAAACAGGTTAAACGGTTAAACAGGTTAAACAAGTCTAAACAGGTTCAACGGGTCTAAACAGATCTAAATAAGTCGGGTTGGGCAGGTTAAACAGATCTAAATAGGTTAAATTGATCAGATTGAGTAAACAGGTTAAACAGGTCGGGTCGGGTTGGACAAACATGCTACCTGTTTATTAAACATGTTAAACGGATCGGGTCGGGTTACCTATTTATTAAACATGACAGGTTCAGGTTGTAATTTCTGACATGTTTAATAAACAGGTCAAGTTCAGATTTATGATTTTCTAACCTGACTTGTATGTGACCCGATCCATTTATGATCCGACCCGATCCGATTGCCATCCCTATATATAGTTTCTGCTTAAAATAAAACTTATTCGTCAACGACTTACTGACTCTTTAATTTCGTCCAGATTATCACCGAAGATTTTTTGTTCATGACATATACATCACAAAATCAGACAGACAAAGTCAAACAGCCTTAGCATCTAATTTTTTCCACTCTGAATCACCCATATTATTTAGTTTCTTTGCGAGCCTTCACCGTACCCTCCAATACTAACAGATCATTTATCCTCCTCTGCCATTGACCAAAATTTGGCAGAAAAAACCCCTGCCAACCCCTCATGCTATCCTTTTTCCAAATAGAAAAACAAGGAGGGAAATAAAAATAGGACCTATTCCTTTTGTTTTTCTCGTGATTCATCGAAAACAAGGAACACCTCGGCAGAACTCCTCCTCTCCTCGCGCGCGGCCAGTCGGCGGCGGGGTGCTCGGCTCCTCTCCTTGGCAACGAGAGGACCGGCAGGCGGAGCGCTAGCGGAGGCCTCCTCCTCCTCTGGATCCAGCCACGGACGGCGGCGGCGGCAGGTGGGGTTAAGCCGCGGATGGGAGGCGGCGGTCGCAGTCGCGGGCAGAGCTCGTCTCCTCCTCCTCTGGATTTGGCTGCGGACGGCAACGCCGAAACGCACTGGAGCGCGGCGGCCGGCGGCAGGGACGCGGGATCAAGCCGCGGACGGGAGGCGGCGGGTGCAGTCACAGCCGGAGCTCCTCCTCTTCTCTTCTTTTCCTGCTCCAGTCGCAGAGCAGTGGTCGTTCCCTTTCCTCCACGGGAGCCGCCGTAAACAGGGAAACCCACTCGAGAAGGGATAAGGAGGTGAGTTGTTTTTTTTTTTTTTTTGCCTCTGTTCTTCGCTTGGGAGAGAGAACACCCACAAAACCCCCTTATGCCCCCCACGTGATGCAAACCCACCCCCCGACCCTCTCATCCTTTCTTTCTTTCTTTCTTTCTTTCTTTCTTTCTTTCTTTCTTTTCTTTTCTTTTCTTTTCTTTTCTTTTCTTTTCTTTTTTTTTTTTTTGCTAGTACGGTCGATCATACCCGGCGCGTGAACGGATAGACCCAGGACCCTCTCATCCTTTCGCGTGAAACCAAAAACCCACCCACATGGCCCTTATACCAGTTGTTGGGTAAATCGCAGGAATCTAATGATGTAGAACAATGCAAAAAATTGAGAGAACTCTAGAGTTCCAATTCCTATCAGCATTTCTTATAAAATAAAATATTAGATAATTACATCAGAGATAAGCAAATGTCGTCACTTCACTTCGTTCGATTAAAATACTAATGTACCATGATATCAGTATATCACTCAAATATGAGCCACTTACATATATAGCCATGGACTTCAACACTTCCTCTAACTTCATCCACTTTTTGCATGACCTTTCTGGCATCGAAGGTAAACAAATCATACATATCTATCAAATATGAGCCACTTACTCTAACAACGACGGACTTCAACACTTTCTAAGTTCATCCACTTTTTGCATGACCATTTTGGCTTTGAAGGTAAACAAATTATACGTGTTTATTTAGTCTAACAATAGGGGTAATTAATTCCCCACCCTCCAGAAAATCCTGCTATAACAAAAAGTTCCGGTTGACCGGTCTTAAAAATCTTCCGTCCAATATCTTTACCAAGTTTAATTCTCAATCCTTGAGCCCCTTTTTTTTGAAAAGGCCGAAAATGCCCCTGCCCTCCTCATCTCCCATTCCCAGACGGAGAAGAAAAAGACCCCCCGCCGACCACAGCCCGCCCCCGCCCGAGCTCCCTCCTGTGACCGGCCCCGGCTCGCCTCC
>JAOXJJ010001040.1:11584-24909 GCA_025769935.1 Phoenix roebelenii | reverse complement strand
AGCAATGGGAGAATTTGGAGTCTGCAATAGCATAAAATTCATGCATTATTACCTTTGCACAAGCTTACTAAGATGATGAGAATATGAGCAAGACAGATCAAGGATTTACTAATGTAATGTCACGAAAGTAACATAACAATGCAAAAAAATCAAAGCATGTTACCAGAAATATTTTTTAAAAAATAATCAAACCGTAGATAGAATTGCCAACTTGCACACAACATATGCCACCGCCCATGACCATCACTAAAATCCTTTCTTTGCCTAGCATAAGATAAACTACCAACAAAGCATATACAATTAAGCAGGACAAAGCAAAGAACATGACAAGGTATTTATCTACCAATATAAAGTAGAGAGGAACCCCAGACCACTAAGAAAGGGAAGAAATTTCATCAAACAACTGCTTCATTTCAGTGATTGGTTGTTTCGATCACAATCAGATATTCAAGGACCATACAAACACAGTCACTGATTGCACATTCGAGGTGATACCAATGAGGCAATGTGTCATGTTCTCAGTATTTTCCCTCTATGCTAATATAAAACGCATATCTTACTGATCAGAGAAAAATGATGGACCCAGGGCAAGCGCCTACAAATGTTAGTCAATTTTAGCACATCATAGCTTCAGATATAAATGATCGGATGGTGCAAGTACCTGATTCAAACGATTGAGGCATATATGTGGAGAACTGACTTCAGGTTGTGGGGTGAAATCCAGCACACTCACCCCACAGTTGCTCTGGAGTAGAAGCCTGAAGTACTCTGTGCCTAGTCCTGGGTGGACAGATATAGGTGTTACGATAGCTATAAATAATTCTGCCTTACCTATATTGCTAAATCATGACAATATTCATCGCGAAACAACATAGAATTAGAATGGAAACCCGGCACCTATTGCAGAGGCAACAAGAGCTTGATTGACTGCATTGTGAGCAACAACAAGCACCGACCTCCCTTCATGAGCTAAGATTTTGTTCCAGCAGCTCTGGGCTCTGGCCCACAATTCTCTCACTGGATGGTGGCCGTCGATGTTAAAATTTGCAGCATCTTTCTGCCACTGACGAAACGCACTGCCGAACTTCTCCTTCCCTTCATGCTTCAAGAGACCCTGAGAAGCTCAATACATCATAGAATACAGAAACCTTTAGCACCATAGCGGATATCACAACTAAGAAAACGAAAAAGCTGCATCCTTTGCGAAGAATAGGATCTAGTCATAAGCTTCGGGCATTCTTCGCAGACAACTAACTTGGAATGAGTAGAGATCAATCTCCCTCAAGTCGGTTTCTGGAATCATCTCCTCCTTCCGGGCACCCCATATAATTTCAGCTGTTTTCCGGGAACGAACCAGGGGACTGGAGCACAAAGCACGATCCGCCTTCGATTAACACTAATAAAGAATCAAGAAAGCTAATCGAACACTTAACATATCAAACCACAGCGTTCTCCCATTATAAAACCAATAAATCTTTATCGAACACATAATTTTCTTTTTCTTTTTGAGATTAGCACGAGGAAAGAAGAAGACTTCTGAAATTCTCGTCAAAAAACCGAGGTCCGAGGAGAGAAAGGGAAGAAAAGGGAAGGACCTGGTGAAGCAGACATCGAAAGAATCTCCGACAAGCATCTGGCGAGAAGTCTCGGCCTGCGACTCTCCCTTGGGCGTGAGAATCGAGGCGTCGGAGCTCCCCTGGATGCGGCCCTCCTCGTTCCACGTGCTCTGCCCATGCCTCACCAGCACCACGCGCTTCGCCTCCCGGATCGCTGGGAACTGGGGGACCGAGTGCCGGAGCTCCGGCCTCACATCGCCGCCGCCCGGCAGCCTCTCGATCTCCCCCAATCTCGAGCAAGACGGGCGGACGACCCTAGGGTTTCGCCGGTCGAGGCACGAGAGCGGACGAGGAGGAGATACCAATGAGGTCATTTTGGGAAGAATACTTCTAATGGATTTGTTTAACGGACGGACGGCGGAGAGCGGATGGAGAAGGCAGGTAAAGTGACGAGTTTTAAAGAACTCGGCAAGCCGCCGCGATATTTTTTTGGTTTCCGGTAACGCCACGTGTTAAGTAAATGAACTGCCACGTTTTATCCTGCGGTCTCCATCTCACTTATCTTCGTGGATCGGCTGCGGGGCGTTGGAACTAGCTCAGCACCCATGCCGTGCCAGTACATAGCATTATAGTAAATTATATTTAAAATATTATATAATTTATCAAAATTAGTATAATATTATTATGATATTATATTTTTGATGATGAAATATAATATTATTATGATATTATAATAACTATATTTGAAATTGAAGCCATGAAATAAATTACATATGTGCCGATTAAAGTATAAATTATATTAAATTTTAAGTTAATTAGTTTGAATTTGAGTTAAAAATAAATTACGAGCATATAATTATTATATATAATGTCAATTTTTTTATTTATTTATAATAATTATAAATATTAGATATTTATTTCAACCGTTATATTTTTTTTGTAATTGTTACAATATCTATATAATAAATTAAAAACTATCATTTTTGTAGCTTGCAATTGTTTGTTTACATTTTTAGTATCAATTTCTTTGTTTATTTGATTTAAGTAAAATGTGGCTTTTACCTGGTTAATGAGGATGTAGAATTTGAGAAAGATTTGTTTTCCATCATCAACATTGGTATGCAAGTAGTAAAAATCATTATTCTGTAACCTGCAACAAATTAATATACAGCTTTAATTAAGACATCAATTTATTTAATATGTGGTTTTTATTTTATTAATGATAATGTTAAATGCAAGAAGTATTTAAATCACATCATAATACTAGTATCCGCAAATAAAAAGCTTTATGCAGATAGAGCCTCTCTTGTTGATATGCTAGTTTATAACTCATGAGATGCGCGTGGTGTAAGTTTTCTTTTTTTGTAATCTTTATTGAAATGCAATATAAAATAAATATGATAGAATAGATAACTAGAACAAAATAAAGTATAATAGACACAAAAGCCTGATTATTTTTTAAAATAATTTTTTGATATCAATATCATGATATACTATTAATTCACAAAATTTAAGAATATATGCATATATCAAGTTTGTAACATAAGATATTATTATAAAATAACAAGATCATGATCCAGCGTGCGTGTAAAGAAGAAATAGAAAAGTAAAACATATAAAGAATATTTAAATGCCATATAACAAGATTACTAGTGATTGTACTTTCACTTTTTAAATAACAATATAATCACAAAAATGTGATAAAAATTACTAAAATATAAGTATAATATAATGAATCATTCAGAATATGGCTAATGTACAGAACTAATAAAAAATATTTTTTACTAATATCAGCATACATTAAGCAAATATCATTATTTATTTAGAGATACTCACAAAAAGATCTTTACTTAATATTATTTAATGAGCTAATAAATTTCTTATTAGTATACTAATAAGTCTCTTATTTAACATGGTATTAAATAAGCTTTGCGTATGATATTATTAATATCTATGCTTTACGACATGCTAGGAGCTTTAGTATATGTATATGTGGTGAATGGAAAGCTTTGCTGAAGCAAAACCTCCACTTTAGTATGTATATATATATATATATATTAGAATGCGGAAAGAAAATTAGGATTGTAGGTCGGTCTTCTCATCTATTTAAATTTAAAAGAGTAGAGTCTCTTTTCCATTCAATTCCACGTTTCCTCCGCTCCCTCTGTCCTTCGAGATCTGTCAAGTCCGACTATCCTATCCCTTCTAGGTCGCCATCCATCGCCAATCAGCTATGCTCACTCACTCTCGCACCAGCCTCGACCTTGCGTGCTCCAACGCCCATATGGTGGTGGGATGATCTCGGTGGATGAGATTACGTCGGAGTTCGGGACGGAGGAGAACACGCTTCTTTGGTTGAATGGGATTAGATATTCCGAGGATTAGAAGTCACCATTGGTTCTTGTAAAAGAAAAAAACGTTGGACCTAGGTAGGTTTTAATATCTTGATTATACCATATTTATGATAAGTGAAGTAGTTTAAGGAGCAGTAGATGTTTTTCAAATGGCATGTGAAAAGTCTATATAATAGAAAGCATAACGAGTTATTTAATAAGTGATTCTAGAACAAAATAATGTTTTAAGTTCAAATTTCCATGTCAGCTGCAATATATAATATTTTTGCAAAATTGTATATTCAGTTTAATAATATTCTAAACAAGTTAAATAATATCTTTTGACAAATAATATCATCAATTTTTCTTGTTTAACAAGGGGCAGTGCAATAATGAATAATTCATTGCCAAACGAATCCAGTCCAGGATTGATCAATCATGGCTATCGTTTCTTTCATAATACAAGATTTTAAATAACATGTTTACTCTTCCATGGAAATCATCCTTGGCCGCTATATATAACAGTTATAATGATCATTGTTCATCTAACAATAGTACATCAAAAGTTTATATGACAAAAGTTGACGTTATAGTAATTGCTAAATAATGAAAAATTAGTGATATTTTTCTGCTAGCTTTTTATTGGGTTAAAATATTGCTGTTTGAACTATATGGTCTTTTCTTAGGAGAAGCTTTATGCAAAAAATATTTTAATTTTAGATAAAAATAAAGATGTGGCAATTATTTATATGATAACTGATCTTTATAATACTAGATAGCATACAGTAATGACTAATATCTTTCTCTCTCGTTATTATATAAATAATATATAATATGATAAAAATATTATGCTTAAGACATCGATGTCGAGAGATCACCGCGCTCAGAGCTTGCGGCGTGAGGAGCATATTGTGCTGGCCTAATTATAATAATCTCCGAGCCACATTGGTGGATCCCACAGCATTAAACTAAAAATGCATCGTGGTGTACCATCATTTAAATCAGTGGCGGTGATTCACTGTGCGCACATCCACGCATGCATGCAGTGTAGTTAATAATTTCTCTTGCCATCAACAATGTCCAATTATTCAAATAAGAGAAATATTGTATAGTGCGCTTCTTTAGGAGTATATTATAACACAACTTAAATATTGAATGCCATATTGGATAGAGTACTTAAAGTAAGGTCTTTATCACAATTCATGGTCACAATAAACTTCGATGAGTAGTGCTCATGTTATTCTAAATTTCTTTAAGAAAAAGAAACAAATGGCACGTATGTTGAATCTTATTTGGTTGCCAAAGAAGGTTCCGATATTATATTTAATTTTTAATTTGATGCAAGCGACATTGGTATGCAGATTGTATTACACCACCACTTGACTTTATTCGTAATGCTTTATTCCCTACTCAAGGTGAAATAGCTCTAAGACAAAAGGTTCATTAGAGGGGTTCGTTTTATTGTTCTATATATGGTGGCTAAAAGAAAACTTCCAGGCTATTACATAGCTTGTTGTAAAAGAAATTGGTGCGATTCACGCCAATCTCCTCCCGCCGGACGGCAAACCAGCTGCAAATGAAAGGGTCCTAGTATGAGAAACGAACCCTATCCGTCGAAGGAAAAAGCAAAAGAAGAGCCATTCAAAAGTTGTCTCTTGGTGCCGAGAAGGACAGGTGGCGTGCTAATTTTTCACAAAAATATATATCTATATATATTTGTGAAAAACTTTTTTCACAAAAAGTCGTCTCCTACTATGACTGCCATTAGAACTGCTGCCCTAAGGCGGCTTGGACATTTCCATGCAGCCAAAACTATACGTGCGCAATGATCTTTGTGGTGATGTTCTCTTCATGATGATCACAATCTGTTAATTATAACACTAAACTATTTTAATATGATGTTCAGAAAGTTTTTCCATTGAAGCCTTTGATAATATCTATGATAATATTACTTAAACACAGAGAAATTTAGTTAAGACTGCTGTACTGCGGGTGCATGTCTCCAAATTGTATTACAATAGCTCATGAGGTGGGTTGAAATATAATATATATCATCATAATTGGAAACTATTTGTTATTAATATTGGAGTCATGCAGCAATAACTTGTAACCATTGTAACAGCTAGACTACCGCATAAAGGACATGAATGTTGCATACATAGGCGTAGTTTGGTTGGTGGATAAAAAATGGGAGACTGTCATAACCCTCTTGTGCCCTTTTAGATGGTATAATTATTCCCAGGATAAAGTCTGACAAAACAAAATCTTTGTTTGGTTGGATAGTTGCTATACCTTACAATTTATATTTTAAAAAGACAGCTATGCCCCATGCAGTGATGGGAAATTAATTTTACAATGAGGAAAATTTCAGGTATATTCCGAAATTGAACGGAAATAACAAATGTGTATATGGTATGTATGGATAGTTCTACCCCATCCATGGTGTCCAGATCAGATGCGTAGGGCACACCACAAAATGCTGTACAACTTTCGACGACCGCTATAAGAAAATGGACGTCCATCAAACAAAACAATCCAGGAGCACGTAGCATATTATACGCGATATATTGTTTGATGGTTGTTTATTTTCTAATGATAGATGCCGAAAACTGCATAGCACTCTGCGGTATGGCCCATGATTGATGCCGGTCAATGGAAAACCAGGGTTTGGCCTTGTACTAATCCAACCACTTCTCTACAGTTTTGGTGCTAATCAAATTTGAGCCAGAGCAATGCTCCACACATCCTCTCTTTTGCAGACATCAAAATCCATGCGGACCCCGTTCGGTGGCCCCATCAGACGAACCGTAAACCTTTTTTCGTTTAGCTGTTACTAACAGCGAACTGCGTGGAGAGTCGAGTGTATTAGGAAGTGGGTTTGTTCAGTTTCTTCATTTGATAGCAACAGCGTAACCACAACCAATATCAACCTGAAACCATATCTTAAATGGCGCTTTAGTAAAACATGGGTGGTCTAGAAACCATGAGCCGTATTAATTTGTGGCCTTTGAAGTGGAATTGTGCAAGCTTATTAGAGAGAGAACTTTGTAGCAGACACCCCAAGCTTCGAAGAAGAGATCACACAATATGATGATGATAATAATAATAATAAGATGGATTGGAAGCATGAGTTTAAGGTACATCATTCCTTCGATGGCATCACAGCTACAATATGATGACCAACACCCACCCTGCTACAACTATTACCATCTACTGCTACGGGGAGGATTACTACAGCTTAAAATAAAAATCCTACAAAATGTCCATCAAATGGAGAAAGAGCCAGAAAACGGAAGAGATAGGCACGATGACATCTAAGAATTGGAAGCTAGTACAGAAGCACCGGAGAGGCTACGGTAACCTTACCAGGCGGTTTCAGGGTCTCGCCGCCCGGCCTTGGCGGGTCACGGTCGGCAGCTTCCGCCAGGGGTCGAGGACGGAGTCCCGGAACCGCGAAGGCAGCGCCTGGCTCCGCCCGCGCTTCGATCGGACGATGGGGGCCGAATCGTCGCACGGATGGAACGACAGCCACCCCGTCCCTGATCTCCTCTTCGACCCTTGCGCCACCCCCGCCGCTCTTCTCTCCGACACCCTCTCCTCTTCCGCCGCCTTCTCCTTCCCCGGATCCTCCTCAAACAAACCGCCGGAGACCTGCCGCACCGCCTCCAGGAGCAGGTCCAGGCTTCCATCGAATTTCCTACGATTCCCCGTCTCTTTTTCTTCTTGGTTTTCTTCTTTCTTGATGACCTCCGCCACCGCCTCCTCATCTTCGTCGCCGTCGTCGTCGGCTTTCCTCGATGGAGCAGTCGTGATCCCGGACGATTCCTTGGCTTCCTTCGGGCTCTCCTCTCCGCCCTCCTCCGGATCGCATTCGCCTTCCGAGCTCCTCCCCGTCGGCGAGATGGCGCTGCCCTCCTCCCCCGCATGCGGGGCCCTCCCCGAGCCCTTGTCGAGCGTGGACTCCTCCCCGGACTCCACGACCACGCCGCTCTGCGCGGTGGGGCCCCCACCCTCGTCGTCCTCGTTTCCCGACGGTCCTCCTTCGATCTCCGGCGGTTGGGCCATTCGGAGGTTCAAATCGAGCCCGAGGCCGAGCCCTCCCTCACGCGCCGCCTCAGAATTACAGCCGCCGTGCTCGATTCGTGGAGGAGGGAGGGTGGAAATGATTGCGATGATCTTGGCCAGCCCAGCCTGGGCCTTCGAAACACCGACGCGGACAGAATGAGAAGGATGAAGCGGCGCCATCGTCCAACCAATCCAACCTTCTTCTCATCTCATCTCGAGCTCTCCCACTCTCCGCTCCTTTTTTGCTTTTTTTTTTTTCCTCTCTCTCTCCCAGAGCGATTACAAAACAGAAAAGGTCCCCCAAAAAAAAAAAAAGAAAAGCTGAAGCAAGGAGAGTAAATAGAAACGCGAGAGAGACAGATGAGGGGAGGAATTGTTACGATGCCAGGCCTGCACCTGGTTACTTGGGTTTCCAATTTTCTTTTAATTAATTAATTAATTAATATATAAAGTTTTCCATTTGGCCGAGCTCGCTTACGCGTCCATGGCAGCTGACGTGTTTAGCTTCGCGAACGTCTTGGCAGATGATTGGCGGCTGGTTGGACGTGTCGCCACGTATTTTAGGGAGGCGAGGTGTGCTGTCCCGCGAGGGAAAAAAAAGGGGGAAAGGGCCAGAGCAGAGGGCAGGGGAAGAGCGTCGTTTTGGGCCTGGGGACCAGGTTGCCGGACCGGGTCGGCCCTGCACAGCCTGGGCGTCTAAAAATCGTAGCCCGTGCACCTAAGGCTGCAACCGAGCCGGGAGCCAAATAATTAGAGAGTCAAGCACGTTTTGATTCAAAGTACTCAGGTTTGAAATTCAATTCAAAATCAACTCTAACTCAATTCGAATATCCACCATAACAGAGGGAGACATTATTAATTGGGGGGTTGAGAGGGTGATCAATGTGGGATTGTAAAATGACAAAATATCATGCAAGCAAGTCCAGTACACCATGATAATAATATTATTGTTATTGTTATCTTCAATTTGCAGAGGCAGCTTATATAGGCTTTTACATAGACCTGGTGCAAGAGAAAATCTGGATGAGAAGCCTTGTCTAAATATGGCTTTTGATGTGGTATGTCTACATGTTCTCTAATGAATTTTGATTTACAATATCTGCAGAATCAGGTGGGATGTTGTTTAGGTTAAGCAATTTGAAACATATTTTGTCTGTTTCAATATACATTAGAAGTGTTAACATTGGTGCAATATGATTGGTTTATACAGGCAAAAGGAATGAATTATCTTCATAAGTGCAATCCTCCAATTGTTTGTCGAGATTTGAAATCCCCAAATCTCTTTGTTGACAAAAAATATACAGTGTAAGTCAGGCCCATAAATTTTCTCTCTACTCCCACAACATGATGAAGTTGTATAGGGCTATGATGAAGGACCACTGCTTATTTTAATATCATCACCATGTCATCTACGTTCTCATTATTCTCCCAGGAAGTGGACAAAGTTGCCAAAATGATGGGCCTATCATTCTAGATGATTTATTGGCATGCTAATTAGAAGGTAGTACTTGAACTCCTTTGCACCAGTCAAACAGGTATTTGACTTCCATGAACAGCAATACCAATGAAGAATTCAATAATCCACCGGTGCATTCTGTTGCTGGAAATTGGATCCGAAGGCGACCGTCGGCTGAGAAGGAGAAGCCCCAGCGTGAGATGGTGGGTGGGGTTCGTCGGTAGGCGGCGTCCTCCAAGGGGCTTGCAAAAAGCCAGTGGCCGGGGTTTCCGGCGCCGGCCTTTCGATGCCTAAGTCAGAGAGGGCAAATATATGAGATGAGAAGAAATATGTCTCAGGAGTTTCAGAGTCCAACCCCCTTTAAGATGGAGGGGTTTTCCTTTTATAGATGGGTTTCCCTTTTATCGTGTGAATTAATGCATTGCCGTAGCAGATCAGACCGGAGCCAACGAGTCGTCGTGGCTGATCGGACGTAGCCGAGCGGGTCAGCTATTTACCGTGGAGGGCTTGAGATCCATAGATAGCATGCGTATTAATTGTTGAGTGAGCCGGAGATCAACGGAGGCCATGCGCATTGATTGTTGGCAGAGGTAGCAGGGCATGGTCCCTGGTCGAGTTGCAGAAGGATGTGACCGCGGTGGATGGATGGTGAGGCCGGGCTTCCGAGGTCGAGAATGATGAGGTCGGGCGCCAGGTCAGGAGCTCTGAGGTCGAGGGCCTGGTCGTGAGCTCTAAGGTTGAGCGCCTGGTCGGGCGTCCGAGGTCGGGCGCTTCTGAGGCCGAGCGCCTCGTCGAGCCTCCCGAGGTCGGGCGCCTCTAAGGTCGGGCGTCCCGAGGTCGGACGCTTTTGAGGTCGAGCGCCTGGTTGGGCGTCTCGAGGTCGGGCGCCTCTGATCACGTGCCGGCGATGTGCTCACGTACTTTGGGGTAATTTATATTCCCCCAACACTACCCTCCGACTTACGAGTTCGAGCCGTTTGCGAGCTCGGGCGTGGGAAGTAGTTGCCTTTATTGCAGTGGTGGGGGCCAGGGAAACTTAAATTATTCCGGCGCTCTGCGCGCTTCGGGGCACTTTTAATGAGAGGAGATGGGGCGACGCCCTTTCGCCCTTTGAGACCACCTCGCGTGGTGGGCTCATGATGGGGCTTTGAGATTCGATGGGACGCTGTCTTGATTCCGTATTCAAAGCATCGATCCAGATTAAATATGTCGCTTCGATTTTCGGGGCCGACACGTAGCATATTCTGGACGAAAAGCGGGATCCAGTCCCGCTGATTTGGGCCGTCGAGAGGGTCTATATAAACCCCTTAGCTTAGTCCTAGAAAAGTCTCGCTTGGCTGCTTATTGTTGCTGCACCCCTTTCTTCCTCCGTCTCTTTTCCCCTTTCCCAGCTGTGATCGAGCCTTCCCGACGGTGCCCTAAGGTGATTTCCGGCGATCCCTCCGTAGGTCATCTTCCTACGTTGGCTCAGGGATTCCCCTTCTTCTTCTTCTTCTTTTCTTTCTTCGTTCTTTGTTTTCTTCTCTGCCCTTCTTTTTGAAATGGGACCTGGTCCAAATGAGGTCGGGTCTAGCCTGACCGAGGAGGAGCTAGAACTGGTCCATTCCAGATTCTTTTTTCGGCCCGGATTTCATGTTAAGCCTGCGGGACCGAGGGATCGGATGACGAGACCTCCTCCAGGTCGGATCGGGGTGTACATTGAGACACTCTGGGTCGGCCTGCAGTTTCCTCTTCACGAGTTCGTGAACGATTTGCTGGTGGAGTACCAGCTCGTCCCAGCACAACTTGCTTCGAACCCATGGAGGACCATCGTCGGATTCTTATCCCTTTGCCTTGCACACGGGATTCCAACCTTGGTGAGTGTCTTTCGCCGGTGCATCTTGTTGAAGTTGAACTCGACGGACGGAGAATGGCTTTACTTCGCCTTTCGAGGCGGTATGCCACTCTTCCAAGGTGCCCCTTCCTCTATTCATGAGTGGAAGGGAAGGTTTTTCTTCCTTTCGTCTGAGGTCTTGTGGGAATTTGACCCGAGGTGGGGGCATCCCCGGTTGAAGGCCCTCAATAGGCTCACCTAGCTTTCGGCGGACGAGCAGAGAGTTTTTGACGCTCTGCGTAGTCTCGGGAGGGATATCATTCTGACCGACCTCCTAAGCGAGAAGGCCTTGGTGAACGTCAGCTTGAACTCGGCACGCCCCGAGGGTAAGAGCGGTCGCACTGCTCTTTCTTCATTTCGCTGTCTTTTGCCTTATTTGCTTTTTTTCTTCTTTTCTTACTTAAAATTTTTCTTCTTTTCTTCTTTTCAAACATTCCCAACATGGTGATAAGCAACACATCCATTTTCTCCCGACTGAAGAGGAGGGCAGCCGAGGCTGGCGGGGCTCTTCCCGAGCCCAGAAAGAAGGCCAGGTCGGCCTCCACTTTTGCTCCTGCCGATGCGAGGGGCTCTGGGGTTGGAACATCCGAATTTGTCCGGGAAAGGGCCCTAGCCATCGAGCATGCGAGCTCGAGTTCAGGGGGGCTTCGGACTTGGCGCCTCCAGCTTGCCTCGCCCCCATCTCTTAACGGGCAGGTCGATCAATCATCCGTCTGCGGTGCTCGGGCCCCGAGACGAGCAGAGGCCCTGGGGTCTTGAGTGCGTCCCGCCCCGCCGTTGCGAGTTCGGGCGGGCCGAGTTTGTCGGGGGCCGGAGGTCGCTCCGGAAGGGGGTCTAGTGACTCGGAGTCCCCGATCCGTGAGGGCAGTTCGGCCCTCCGAGACAACGATGCCGCACGTGCAGTATTTCGCCGCGCGTTGCTCCCGACTGATTGGGCCGAGTTCGAAGCCCTCGAGCTCGGGGATATCGTCGATCAGACATACTACAACGCTGCTTGGGTAAGTTGCGTTCTCATTTTATCTTTGATTATCGATATTTCCTCCACTTTTACTTATCGTTGTTTTTTCTGCAGCATCTTCACGAGATCGACACACTGGTATTCATAGCCTCGGAATGCCAGAATGAGGCTCGGCGATTCCAGAGGCAGCTGGAGACGGCCGAAAAGAGGCTCGCTGACTCTGAGGCCACGCGGACGGAGGCCATCGTGCGGATGGAGGCTGCCGAGGCCGAGCGGCGATCAGCGCTCGACCAGCTCGCGGAGGAGAAGGCCGCGCACACTCTGGCGAGGTCGAAGTTGCACGCCTCCGAGGCGCGTCTTGCTGAGGCCCACGCCGAAGTTGCTGGCCACAAGTATGAGGGCGGGGTTCTCCATCTGAAAATCGAGCAGCTCGAGGCTCGAGAAAAAGGGCGCAGGAGCAGGCCCAGAATGCAGTGGAACTCTTCAAGGAATCGGAGGAGTTTCACGATATGTTGGAGGAGGAGACCATGGATGGGTTTCTCCGCAGCTTCAAAAATTTTCGGAGGTAGATGCTCAGGTTCTGCCCCCAGCTTGACCTCGGGGGGATTCGGCCCAGGTCGGGGGTCGGTGAAGAGAGCAAGTTCGACCTCCCGCAACCCTTGAGGCCGAGGCCGAGGTCGCCGAGGCCGAGCAAACGACTCAAGAGACTCCCGCTGGGGAAGTTGCCGGGGGAGTTCTCGAGGCCGCTGGCGAAGCTCCATCTGAGGCCGCCGCGGAAGGTCCTGAGCTAATTCCTGCCGAGGACCCCCAAGTGATCATCGTGGATGACCCCAGTGCCGATGAAGCCGCAGCCTCTTAGGACTTGGTCTCTTCTCTTTTTTGTTTTGTTTTTCTTTTTGTAAATGAGGTCGACCATTGAAGTCATTGTACGGCCGAACCTTAATTTTATATTTTAGCCCTTGGGCTTTTATCAATGAAGAGCTTTTCCCTAAATTTGTGCTTGTCTTTTTTTTTTGCGTAGTAGGTAAACTTTTACCTTGGCTGCTTAAGTTAAATTCCTCTCCTATGAACTTCTCTAAGTCTT
>JAOXJJ010001038.1:25055-40338 GCA_025769935.1 Phoenix roebelenii | reverse complement strand
GAGGAGAGGGAGAAGAGGGAGAAGAGGGGGCTCGGAGGTGCCCTAGGGGAAGGAAGGGTGGGGTTTTATCGTCCCCATCGCGATCCTCTGTTCCGGCTCCTCCCCTAATTAAATCGGGGCTGAAGTCGGCGAGGGCCGCCGACTTAAGCCCCGTGTCTCACACCTCGTCTTAAGGTCCCGCATCCCCCAGTCGGGCCGCATTGTCGACGTTCTTGGCTTCCTCCTTCCCCTCTCTAGCCTCTTGCCCCACAGGCTCTGTCGGCTCCAAGTCGACCACATGCTCTCGCACGTCGGGCATTCCTATCGCAGCGACATCGACTTCTGGACGGCCAGATATCCTCCTACATCTTCATGCCGCAAATGCCATGCTTCTTCAAGTCTGCAGCGGGCTTTTAATTGTCGTCGACCTTAATATCTCGTTCTCTGAGCCGGTGATCCACGAAGGGTTGATGCTTTCTTTCGAGGAGGCGCTGAGTTCCGGAGGGGAGTTCGGTGCCGTGCCGGCGTCCGAGTCTTCGATCGAGGCTTTGGAGACTAAGAGGTATCAAGGGGACGAAAAGGATGGGTCAGCATGCACTGTTTGCTTGGAGGATTTTGAGACCGGAGACGAGCTGACCGTAATGCTGTGTTACCATGAGTTTCACCACTCCTGCGTGACCAAGTGGCTGGAATGAAGCAACGTCTGCCCGCTATGTCGCTCTGCGTTGCTAACGGCCGTTGGAGAAGGTGTGATAGCATAGGGTTTGGTGTCTGCTCCAATGTTAGATTTAGTGGTGTATTTGGGGTGTATCATTCTTTTATGATGAATAACAAAGACACAATATATAATCAATAGATTCTTACCATCATTGGCTTTGTAAACTTTCAGATGATGTCATATATATATATATATATATATATATATAATTTGAGTAAAGTTGGAGAGACTGATTTCTGGGATAGCTGTACTAGTCTCTGTATATTGGACAAGTAATGCCTGCTTATCGGCTTGGTGATGGTAGATTAAGCTTTCGCTAACATCCTTGGCACTGGTCTTTCTGGGTCATTGGAGAATGAGGCCTGTAAGATGCTGGGTCACATTCCTTGGTTGGCCGATGCTATTACGGTATTAATCAACAATTTTATTATTTAGGCTATAGTGTGCTATTCTATGAGGGTGCGTTGTAACATTATAATATGTTCTATTCTATGAATTATTAAGGTGATTCAAGCGTGGCAACATGTTTTCTGATAACTGATAAAGTTTGTCAAGTTGAACCTTGTCATCTAGTTGATGGTAGATTAAAGATTAGAACTTTTAATGCTTACTATGACCTGAAATTAAGTGCATTCTAGGTGATTTCTCGATCAAATTGTCATGGATTGCCATATATTATCCTCAATTCTTTCATACTGGATGATAACTACACAAGCAATCCGTTTCACAACCATCTCAAGTTGTGCATTTTGTAACTTGAAATTAAGATTCCGAAAAAAAATTATACATCTCATGACCATCCTAAGTTGGTTTCTCCATGGTAAAAAAACTGAAATTAATATTCTAAAGAGAAAAGGGTGCATGTAAATGATGGGTGCATGGGGCGACCCCGACCCAAATGGATTCGAAGACCAAACCACCATTATCGGGGAGCATTCATTCATGTCCCTCACGAAGATACAGTGCCACATGGGAGGGGAGTACGTGGAGGAGTAAACCACGAGAAAGATAGAAGTGGGGGGAAGAAATATTGCTTGCCCGTTGATGGTTCCGTTGCGAAGACAGAAGAGCGGTAGCCATGCATAGGGGAGCTTCGACGTAGGAAGCGGGAGGCGGTTTTCTAAAGTGACAGCCGATCTTTCCGAACGTCAGTTATTAAGAGGAAGCATAATATAGTCGTAGTGGGAACGAAAGCCATATTGTCATGCACAACATGAGGACGTGGGAAGCAAACGCTGACATGACAGCCTTTTTCTTCGCTAGTCAGTTATCAAGGAGGCCATAAATGAGAGAATAAGGAGGAAAAAGGGTGTGAGAATAGTAGTTGGTGTATTGGGTTCACTCTCATCCGAAAGGAGAGTATTCGTGCATGGGTTTTCTCTCATCCGAAGAGAGGCTTCTAATCAAACCTTTCATTCTCATCGTTCTTTTCCTCTTTGCCTCTGCTAGGATCTATCATCTGGTATCAGAGCCATGACGAGCAAGGAGAGGATCGAGCGGACAGAAGCCGAGCTAAGCACCCTACAGGAGGAGTTGCGTGGCTTAGAGGAACGGGTGGATGGGCGGATCACGAAGGTCTTAGAGGCTGTCCAACATCTCCAGATGACAGCGCAGCCACAACCATCGTTCGAGTAGCCGTCACCACTACTAACTTCACCGGGGGTAGGACTCGGGCGAATGGAAGAGTTCGTGGGGGGCCAACGTCGTCCAAGAATGGATTTCCCATGGTTCACCGGGGATGATCCCATTGTTTGGCTGAATCGTGCTGAGCAGTATTTCGAAGGCCAAGAAGTCCCAGCCAACCGACGGATAACCACCGCCTCATTCTATCTGGATGAGGAAGCCAACCACTGGTGGCGTGGTTACGACGGACATACCATGACGAAGGAGCACCATTACTTGAAGGGTGTTCAAGCAAGAATTGTTAGCCCGGTTCGACCCCAATGAGTATGTGAACTTCAACGAAAAGCTCTCCCATGTTCAACAACAAGGCTCGGTGAGGGAGTATCAACAAGAGTTTGAGAAGTTAGCTAATCGAGTCCAAGGCTGGCCATAGGAGGCGCTCCTTGGCATTTTCGTCGGAGGACTCAAGAAAGAGATCACGAAGGAGGTACGCATGAGACGACCCCATTCCTCGTGAGAAGCAATAATGATTGCTCAAATGCGGGAGGAGGCTGGAGCAAAAGTGAAAAGCAGCCCATAGCAGTGGACTTCCGAACCCGTCTACTCCTGCATCTCAGCTTTCCGCTCCAGCACTGATCCGACACATATCATAGGAGGACATGCAGCAACGACGAAAATGAGGACTCTGCTTCAAATGCAACAAGAAGTTCACTCCGGGGCATCGGTGCAAGACTCCATAAGCCTATCTGATAGAAACAGATCACGTGGAGGATGTGGAAGGTGCAGTACCCTCGAGCGAACCTTGAGGGCAAGGTTCCGGTTGAAGGGGGGAGGGATGATGGGTGCACGGGGCGACCCCGACCCAAACGGATTCGAAGACCGAACCCCCATTATTTAGGGGCCTCACGAAGATACAACGCCACATGGGAGGAGAGTACGTGAAGGAGTAAACCGTGAGGAAGATGGAAGTGGGAGGAAGAATTGCTCGTCCGTTGATGGTTCCGTTGCGAAGACGGAGGAGTGGTAGCCATGCATGGGGGAGCTTCGACATAGGAAGTCGGAGGCGGTTTTTCAAAGTGACAACCGACCAATCCGAACATCAGTTATCAAGAGGAAGCGGAATACAGTCGTAGTGGGAATGAAAGATATGTTGTACATGCACAACATGAGGACGTGGGAAGCAAACGCCAACATGACATCCTTTTCCTTCGCTAGTTAGTTATCAAGGAGAACGAGGGAGGAAAAGGGATGTGAAAATAGTAGTTGGTGTATTGGGTTCAGTCTCACCCGAAGGAGAGTATTCGTGCTTCTCGCACCCGAAGAGAGGCTTCTAATCAAACCTTTCATTTCCAACATTCTTTTCCTCTTTGCCACTATTGCGACCTATTAGAAAAATTGATTCAAAGCATTATGCTCAGTAAAATTATTTTAAAATTATGGAAAAAGCAATCAAAATACCAAAAAATAGGTGCTAGACGTTGTTTTAGAAAATAAAAAGGACCAGTCTTGGGATTGGGTTGAAAAAAAGGGAATTAACATGTTGAAAACCCTAAAAATTTGACTCACTAACATAAGAACTTGCTAACCTAGGAAGCTAAGTTAGTTACAAATCCAACCAACTTATAAGGCATTTACATTTTTTTCCCCAAAAACAAAGAAAAAACCTTTTGGGATCCAAAGTAATGAAATTTAGATCATTAATGAAAGATTGTCTACTGTTCCCTTGCCATCGCCTCAATATATGATTGATTGATCTGTAAAGAAGTTGGGCTACATAAATGATAACAAATAAAAGAACAGTAGAAAAAGATTGTTCTTTATCATTTTGTTTCTTTGATCAGAAAAGTGGCTGGTCCAACCTGTTTCATTTCACCAAGTGATAAAAGAACAATCTGGTCATTACATAATCACCCACATGATCTGATGGTATCCCCTAGTAAAAAAAGATAATGCATCTGTCTTTATGAGAATGGAACCAAGATGCTGAAGGCATGAAAAGTTTAACATGTAATCTACCATTAAGCATATTGCCATATGAAAAATCTCAGATCCCTTATTCTGCATATGATTATTGTACATTTAAATTCAGTTCACATCTCATGGATCAAGCTGATGGAAGAATGTTGAGGGCGACTTCCTTCAGTGATGGCATTTCTTCCTGCTGATGCAAACAGATATATCTACCACCAATTTTTCTCAATACCATCCAGGGACCAGGATATGACCTGCAACAATTTAAGTGGTTTGTAGTATTTATATGGACCAAAACATCAAGATTTTACATAATCATATAGTTCTATAAGCAATTTGCCATGACTTGGAGAAAAGAAGGCTAATGTTCTAATTTTTTTGTTTTCATGAAAGAATTATTACATGCTTTTACTTATTATAGTCATGACTAATGGGAATTTGGTAGCTCTGAATATGCAAATTTGGACTGGAATGCAGTTTTGATACAATTACAATACCAAAAAAGACATACTATTTTCTTAAGACTGATGGGCCAGAAGCCCTTTTCTTTTCCTTCTATGAGTAATTCGAGAAAAAGAGGTTCAGACCTGACCAGAGTTCCTCCATTGCGCCCTTTGAAGTTGTGAACATAATATACCGTCTCCAACTTGGGAAGGAAGGTTTTGGCAAGTGCTGCCAGCTTGGGATAGAATAATGATGGATAATCTTGAGTAATTAAGGTCCATCATGGCATAATTATGAGCAAATTTCATCAAGAAAATAAAGTTCATGTACTTGAATTCTATCGGTGCTTTGTGTCTCCCGGCCTCCTGGGGCCAATTTGGAAGATGTAGCTTTTTAAGCGATGAGATCAATATTCAAGTTCATTATTAAGTTTCTGAATTGGAAAGGATGGTTTTGAGCTCATAAATTATGTAAACATGTGGCACCATAGGCAGGTTAAGTATAATATTAACCATCAAATTCTCAGAGGATACATCCACTTCTTATCCTATCCAACTCTCCATTGAATATGATTAGCTTTCTATCAGTATTTACGACTGCTTCTTTGTAAAGCTCTTCCACCACAAGCATTTCTGTGAGACGAGGAATCCATACACCGTTAACTAACAAAACTGAACACAGTAGTCAGTAAGTGGGAGGGATCTTAAGAACTACCATTGACATTAAAATAGGGATAAGCAACTAAGAATATTTCATCTTCCGGTTTCACGCGATCTGCCATTTTAACCTTGGAAACAAAACCAAAATCTTCAAATAATGATGGTTTTGTTAGATAATCAAGCCTGAGTGAGCTTCCTCCAAAGACAGATTGTCTTGCAAAATCCACTTCATTTGCTTCTGGGAAGAACTGTCCATCATATGGAAAGAAAAAACATGCACACTGAATTATGATTGCTTGTCAAAATCAAGAGAAAGAAAACCATTTTCCTACCCATTATATATATAGGTAAATATATGTACATACATACATATATATATCATTGAACGTGCCTTAGGTATAAGAGTAGTGTGTATATAAAATTGTAAAGTGGAAATGCTATATTTGTGGGAGACATTTTGGAAAAGATAACACATTCAGTGAATGCTAACAAGTCTCAAGAGCCATTTCATTCATGCTGATCTCAAATCTGCACACCTATTCCATCTGTAGGGAATCTACAGAAAGCTAGAGTGTAAAATGTAAAAGATGAAAAAGAACAACCTCGAATACCTACTCAATGTGAAGGTTTTTGGATAAAAAGAAAGATAACAACCGACACCCATTATAATATATAAAGCCAACTTTCCTAGTTATGCTTGTCCGTTAGACATATCCATCCGTCCACATTTCTTCTCTCTGTATGTGCATTTCCCTGCCCAAAACTGTGTCCTTTTAAAACCATGTACACAGGGTTGCTTAGTTTGTTACAGGATATATGTATTAACCGTAAGGTTGCAGGTTCAAGCCCTTCCTGTAGAAAATGGATCTCACACCTTCTTTTCTCTTAAAAAAAAAGGGAAACACATAACTTTGATGTGGAGTATTTCCATAGCAACTCATAGAAGCAGAATATCCAGTTAGACAAATACAGGATAGCAAAATTAAATCAATCCTAATAAAAAATTAGCAGTGTGCTCTGCTAACATGTATCCTTGTTTGTTCAAAATCTTGTAAGGTGCATCATTCACTCCGGGTAAGGTCATATAAGGGCATTGGCTATCCAGGCTTCTTAAATTCTATTTTGGAAATGGTTCGGCAAGCGAGCACCATGGTGACCCCTCCATACATGGAAATCCATGATGTGTTTCTCATGGGCACAGATGGTGCTGCATACGCTTGCATGCAGCACTCTTCATAAGATAGCACCTTCCCCAAGCTTCAGATTTGTCACAGAACAATTTAGTCTAGTTAGAGTGGATTCTAAGGACTACATTCTCAAAATTGTCTGAATTATTTATATATCTATTATCGGGCAGAGCTGATTGAAGTGATTATAAATGTACTGAATTCTCTTATGAACTTTTAGTACCAAAAGAAAGCAGATGAGCATGTATACAACTGGATTCCATCTTTACACTTACTGCAGCATCAGGATGCTTTCATACATCACATACAAAATGTTCTCAAAATTTAGATGAATGAAAAGAAATAAAAGGTAAAGAACACCACAAACACGAAATATCTGGGAAGAACTCAGAAAACTTACAACTCTTGTCCGTGTAGCTTTCTCTGGAACTATAAAGCGATCACAAAATCCTCTGATAAGCTGCATGCTTTCTGTCATTTCAATACCTCCCTCACCATCACCTAATGCATATGTGATATGAATCAGTAAAGCATGCATTTTATAGCAATAGTGAACATTTTATTGAGGGGAAAAAAAAAGAAAAATAAGGAAGATAAGATAGTGAAAGAACCTGGTACGGATTCTAGGCCAGAAGTAGGAAACTCAATCTCCTGTTTTATATGATCATGTCAAAAACTATGATGGCTGTAGAGTTGAGTGCACCTTGTTAATAAACTCATAAGGCCACACTCACCAGCAACTGCTTCTTGTTATTCAGAGCCAATTCAGTTGCTTCTTTTGCCTGTGATCACTAAACAGAACCTCTTTTAAGGTTAAAGCTTCTTCTAGAATAGACAGATGCCAGAGTGGTTTAAGTAATATTCCAACATTGGCCAGCCTATCGAAATAGTTTGCAATCACATAGATTAAACGAAGAAGCAAAATAGACCATTTTGTACTGAAAGAATTTAAAATGGTAATTGCTTCAAAAATTAAATAAACAAATATATTTAAGAGGTAATTCTAACATCTCTATCCAATGCATAATGAATTAAAGGTATCTTTACCTTGATCTAATGACATCTAATGATTCAATCTAAGCTAAAAACATAAATTTTCCTACATATTTCCACTTCTAAAAAAAAAAAAAAAGAACCCCGATCAGCTAATTATGATAAAAGAAACTTTTCTCACAGGTTGACATCTAATCCAAATGAAGAGAGAACGGAAGAAAAAAAAAATCATGCTGCCTTCCCCATTCCCGAGTCTCTGCAAAAGCATTAACTGGCTACATGATCTCTTGTTTTCAAAACTAGTAATTAATAATTTTTTTCCAAAAAATTACCAAAATTAATTAGCCTGTAAGAGTACCTGCTCCAGAAGCTGGGAGTAATCGGCAGGGAACCTCACGTCCAGTTCAACCGGATTGCTGCTGTCTCGGGAGAGGGAGAACACAACCAAATGAACGCTTGTTGCCATCTTTCTTGGGGCAAGTCTTTTCCCACCAAAACGCCGAATCTTCGGAAACAAAGGAATGGAGGCTTTCAGTCTTACATTGAAAGCATCAAGATTATTAGATGGATCAAAAACCAAAACTACCTGCTTCGAAAGGGAAGAAGTAACAGGTAATGGAACCCTAGGAATGGACGAGCTGGAGATCCGCATCTTTAGAGCTTGGAAGGTTTTTCTTTTTTTTTTTTCAATTTATTTTTTGGGTTGTTTTGAGTGCAGGCGAGAGGGAGGTCTTGAAGCCATTTCCGCCCCTACGTTTTTGTGGACTCCAACGGATAGCTGGGAGATATAGTTGGGACCGACCGTGGATGTGACCGATGACTTCAAAGCCGGCCTCCGCCGTTTTCAGCTGGAACCGTTACATGATCAAGTTCCTGGTCAGGCTCGAGTCCGGGTGCTTTTTTTCATTATTATTTTTATTATTTATTTATTTATTTTTGGCGACCATGGGAACGTGATACTGCTATGATATGAATACATATAAGAAAATCAAAAAATAGAATGTCTCTAAAAGCTCTAAGCACACGTGCGTCAGAAGTCTAGGATAGTTCATGAAAATGATCAGCTACAAAGGAGGCCATCTAATTTGCAGCTTCATTCGTCTTCTGTGCGTGTATTTTCTTAATGGAGATACAATCTCTCGTCAAGTACCAGATGTCTTGAATCAGGAAATGCAATCCGTCTTCTTAGCTCGATCCTAGATCCAACCATCACCGTCCCAAGTCACCCTTCATCAAGATGACATTAGCCCTTAAAGTACGCAACGCATGGCTGAAGCTGGCCCAAGCAGCCCTAAGTTCCACTGGCACTGGGCGGAGAAGATCGCTCAAGTCAGCTTCACTTTTGCACTTTTTTTTCCCCTTTGTATTAAAAAAAAGAAGTGTGAAGTCTAACTACAAATAGATTCTTTTTGAAATATCATTACATGATGCCTCTTTTTATCTTGAGGAAGAATAAATCTTGCATTAAGTTGGGAAAGTTATATTCTTACTAGGAGATTTACTATGCTATAGATCTTGTTAAAGTATAGAAATACATTAGTATTAATAGATCCAAGTTTATCTTGTTAAACATTCTTTGAACAAAAGCTTTATTAATGATAAATGTAAAATAATAGTGACATGAGAAGAGACAAGCTAACTTCGATGGCTTTGAAGTAACCAGAATCATGGAGAAACATCTTGGGGGGAAATTCTTCAGAGAGTAAATTTTCTTTGGAATTGTGGAGATTCTTCTTGGATACCGATCTTTCTTCATGATATAATTCTACAGAAAAATAGGCCTGTTGATATTTCTCCGGTTTGGTTTTCTCTACTCCATGCTTCTCCGATTTGGTTTTGCTTACAAATCAATTGATATCCTCGCAAACACTCGATGACGATTCGAGTGCATGCATGAAAGGCTCAGACAAATAGTAGCGGGGAGGGCATCGGCAGCAAGAAGACCACGACCTCCAAAACAAAGAAACAAACAGAGGCTCTTGGCATCACGATCTAGAACTTGGGCTGGGCTTCTCATGTAGGGGAAGCAATTCATTGGAAGGAGTCCAATGTTATTTATCCCCCTTCTACTAAAATTGGGGGTGCTTCCCTTTCTAGGGTTAGGGATAAAGGTAAAGCCCCCATGGTTGGTCTTATGCTCAAGCAATTCAAGGTAAACATCATCGCACGAAGCCAGTGTCTATAATTTCCCCTTCTCAATTAGAGAGGTTGAAATGGAATGCCACTTGTGAATGGTGTAGGTGCTAATTTTGCACTGCTCGAAGGATGGTTCTGTCAACTGGAAGAGTGATTGACATGACCATGGCATGGATCAAAGTTAAGGACTTACGGCTAGAATCTTGTCGTGAGCCACTTATGTCTTTTTGAGAAGTAAATAATGCTGTCAACTGGATTGTCTCTTATGTTGCACATCAGAAAGAATTCCTGTGGAAATGCCCCGAGGCTGCTCCCCCCTCCTTCACCGTCTCCTTTTATTTATTTATTTTTTTGGTACATCGACGTCTCACACAAAATAGGTATGAGTGTAGCCCATAAAGTAGGAGAAGATACATCAAAAGACGGCACCGATACGTGAGTGTCCAACTATTGATCTCTCAGAAGACCTGGCTAGCTCGGTGGGAGGCGCACTCTCCCAACATACTGCGGATGTCGTGTATCAGCCGCGACCCGCCTGCTGTACGATCTGCACCCTGGATCCACTCGATCACTGTGGCTGAATCCCCCTCCATAATAATACAATCTGCACCCAATACTCTCCTCGCATAGAAGACACCCTCTCTGCATAAAGATGGGCCCTATAGGCCGCCCTGATCCCCTACTCTATAAGGCTGGGTCTCCACGAGGAATTCCTTAGGAAGGATAGGAAGGCCTCTGTCAACATCTACCTCCGCAACCGGCCGGAAGAGCTCAAGGCACACTCCTAAATCCGGATAGCCCGCTGACAGTCGAAAACAACATGGGTGCGCCCACACCCGAGTGGTGTGAGCCTCAGGTGGACATGTGAGCTTTCTTGCAACTCAAGTCCAACAAGATCAAACAGTGAGTCAACTCAGTCCATCAAGTCGACCTAGTGCCTGATGCTTTGGAATCAAGTGAGGTGCCCACGGATGCCTGGAGTTCTTCAATTGACGAGAGCTTGAGCACCGATAAGATGGCTCATCCATCCAGGCTCAGCCGATATGTAGTATGGGGGGCATAGGACCCATCGTTCCAATGTATGCTGAAATAATGTAGATGCAAACTACCACAATGTGGAAAGTTCTATAAAGTTGAGCCTGAATGGGATGGGCTGATAGGCCCATACCAGAAAAAGGAAGAAATTTGGGTTGTGATAGTTCGTTCATATATGGAACTATGACAATGCATTTAAAAGGATGCCTGCAATTGTATTGCTTCTATAAATAGGTAGTACAATCCCTAGTATGCTTGTGTTACTTGAACCACATTGGTCTGCTCGACAGGCTAACTATTTCACTTGCTGTTTGGGTCCCTTTTGTGGTACCTTTCAGAAGGTGCTTCGAGGGGATTGATACATGCATAGAGGCGAGAAATTAACATGGTACCAGTTCAGTTAGTTTCACATCAGGTAGCTCTTGGTTTTATGTTTTTGATATGCCTTCTTGGCATTTTTATAGTACCTATGTCAGTAATGACATCCGTGCTCTCTTTGGGGCGAGCTTTCAAATAGTTTATGTAACAATATAGAACCTTACCCAAAAAGTTAATAAAAACGTATTATTTAAATTTTTTGGTCCTATGTAAGTATCCAAAATCTATCCACTGCATAACTTGTATGGGATTAAACACACGCCCGCATGGAACCTTACATACTCTCCCCGTTTATGCTCCGACATTCTCGCCAAGCTAAGGGTTCAAATCCATTCACTTAAATAATCCCTTCTGATTGACTTTTTTGGTTGAGACTATCCGGTGTATAGCTGGTGTGGGACTAAATAAATATCTGCATGAGACCTCATATCTTATTTTTAAATTTAACTTCTATAATTATACATGATTATTTTAATTATATTTAAAATGAATTTGATAAGAAAACGAGGAGACTCTTTCACCTTCTTTCTAGATTTAGATAATTTAGTACGTTTATTGGCCCAAATGCTCTAAACAATGCAACCTAGGTTTTCAAGGTAATTTTTTCACATGGTGTAATAATAGAGTCAGTCCTAACTATGTGTGGGTTCTTCCTTTTGTAATGCTGCTTGGTTTTATTTGTTCCCAAATGCTTCAATTCTACATCTTGTTCATATTGCATCTGATAATGCTATGCTCCTTCAAGACATTGAACCCATTATGAGTAGGCCACCTGGATCTTTTGATTTAAAGGAATTTTTTTAACTACGTACCTTTGATATAGAGATATCTAAAGGACATTTATGCCGGTCTAGCAAGGTGTTACATAGTGGAAGAATACATACAGTATAAACAAGGTCGCTCTGTTTCGATAAATCGCCAGTTATCTACAGATTGCATGCATGGTAAGATAGATGTATACCTGCAGAGATGATGGAAAAACATAGAGAGGTGATAGAAGAAGAAAATTGAGGGATCCCTAGGCACCATACAGAGTACTCTCAACCAACATACCCTCCAAGAATTTCTCGGTAGTCTCCCCTCTTCTCAATCTCCCTCTTCTTCCTTCTCTCCCTGTCTCTCTTTCTTCGATAGCACACTAGGATTTCTGCACCCTTTCTTAGGCACCCCTAGCCACAACACTGTCATGTATATTTGATGATACTCAAACCTTGCACTCTCTTCCTCTATTTATAGTTAGAAGAGCCATTCTAGAGTAGAAACCCTAGGACTCTTGCCATGACTATAGGAAACCCTAGGCATGTGTGGCAGCCACTAGTTAGGATTGAATCCTAGTGTTGGCGGCCACCTAGGAAACCCCCAGGCTTGACCGACAACCCTAGGGTTTCTAGAAGTACTCGGCCACTTAGGGTTAGCCCTAAGAGCCAACTACTCTAATAAACCCTAATGCATGGTGAGTCTGGATCTTGGTTTAAAATACCAGGCCAATGTACTTCTTATGCCACCCCATATGAACCGATTCCTATACCAAAAGTCTAATTCACCTGCTCAATTAAACTAGGCCTAAGATTGGTAAGAACTCTACAAATATCAAGGATGATGGTCTAGTGTGGGACTTCGAGGTTAACTTAGATTTCTAATTTCTATCATATCCATCTTACTCATGGGTGTGCCAATCATAATGAAGCAAGTTGGACCAACCTTCCTATATATAAAGATGTGTAATCATACTAATCCCTAGTAGATAAGAAGTCCATCTTCAATAACAGCAATCGTTCATCGAATTTAGTCCCTCCACTTTCCCATATGCTTGATTGGTTGTTACGAAAGATCATGGCATTGATATGCATAGCTAATCGGTTTCATATCCTATCAGAACTTCGAAACACGTCTAGATACTATAGAAAACCAATGCATGAATGACACTCGATGCTAGTCTAAGTTCACGTACAACAATAGCATCCATGACTCGACAAAATGTTCACATTTATCAAAAGACAATTTGGGAACAAGGTAGCCAATGCCCTTAGTCGGCAAGTTTGTTTGCTAATGCAAATGACAATTGAAGTCACAAGTTTGTTCCAACTCTAAAAGTTCCAACTTCTTAGGCTCAAGAATGACCTAGTGACTATGGAAGAATAGGTGGTCCCTCTTTGCCTACAACCATCGCACTGCCCTCAAACCCATCATTATTTGCATTGCTCTCGACCGCTCCATCTCTTGCATCATCTACAATGTCAGTCGACTCTCCGCCTCCATCTCCCACATCCTCACTAGCGCCCTCTCCCATGACCGCAACGCTGACGCTACTTGCATTGTCACCTTGCTGAAGCATGAAGACCTCGTTATCCGTCCCAAGGACACCACCTACCCTGATCCCTTCTTTCTTCACTTCTCCAAGCTTAGTGACCGCATCGTGCTAGGGTGATCAAGTAGAGTGTATTCCATAGATTGATGCGATTTTCTTTGCTTTGTACTGCTTATTTGCCAAAACCAAATTATTTACTCTAATGCTTTGGTAGGTTATAAATATTAGGCATAACAAATATTCTTGAATATGAATAGGACAATATCACCAAGATTTGATAGTAAAGTGATATTCACTGCCCGATCACCCCCCCTTCCAAAACTGACATTCTTTATTTTTATTTAACATTATTGGTATCCATAAAATGAAAGATATATTTGATTATCACTTCTATTTTTTTATTTTTAAGAAATCATGATAAAGAACATCCTTTTAGATTTTATATTATAAAAAATATTTTATTATTTAAAAATATTATTTATATAAAAAATGAAAGTAAAAAATTCTTCCTTTTAGTATTTTTAAAAATAAGAAACTCATATTTCTGCATATACACTTATATCCAAATGGTACATACTTATATCTACCCTGCATCTTCTCCTAATAGGCGGGGCATGGAGAATCCTAAGAGAGAGCAGCGAGGCGTTTACGTGCTCATAACTATGCATAGCAAAGGATTGATAGTGTCGACTGTGGGGTTTGCGTGCTTATGTACATAGAGATATTTATAAATGTTATGTTGATAAAGATTTTGTGATGTTGTAAATGTTATATCGATCAATGGTTCTACTATGTTGTAAATGTTATGTTAAAAAAGTATCAGGTGCTATTAACTATTGTTCAAACATCTTCACTTATTCATGATCATGGTTTGAAATATATGCATTTCATAAAGAGCTTAAGTGCGTGTAGTGAGGTCTTAGCTGTATGATTAGGTTTTTAGCTGTGTACAAGGATACTTTAACTGTGCGCACAAAGATCTTAACTGTATAAAGGAGAGTTTCAAGAAGACAGCGAGCTGCAAAGCCTACATCATTGCTTAATGAGGCCACTAGCAGAGGTAGAAGGAGCCAGAGCACAAAATTTTTAGTTTACTTGAATACTGTCTTGACTCTGGTTCTGTGGAGAGTCTGTACATCGCCATAATGAGGGGAGTTTTATAAACCAAGGATAGAATGGGCTTGTCAGGTTAGTGATCTGTGGAAAATTGTAAGAGGTTGTGGTCGGCTAATCTTCTTATCGATTTTATTTTAGTATTTAGAATATTAGATCTATTATTAATGGGAAAGTTTAGGGAGTTAGCTAGAGGGACCATTGGGTGCATGATGTTGCACTTGATCGGAGGAGAACATAGGGAATATACGAAAGTAGGAAACCAATCATATCAATTTTTAAACCATTATCCTTTGGAGCATAGTTTATATAATGCTATTAGTTTCTTGTAGTAGTCCATGCAGTCTAGAAACCACAACTTTCACATTATTAGCACACAATTCCAGCCAAGCCAATAGGGTAGAAGTAGTGTTGTTCGGTCTGTTTTTGGGTGAACCAGTTGGCACGGACAACTTTTTAGATTAGACCGACATTCCAACTAAAGTTGTAGCGATCCGATTCATAGTTCTGGTTGATCTTATTGAACAAAGCTCTCCTTGAAAGATTGATAGCTGCTAGAGGACGAAGCACCATCGGCTTGTCAGCGACCTGAATTGAGAAGTTAAATATTTCTTAGTTTCATTTACTCCTTTCATGTTGGTCCCAATGATTAACATATCATTAACATAAAGGCATATAATCACACCATATTCTTTAGTAAACTTTGAATAAACACACTTATCTGCACTATTGTGATTAA
>JAOXJJ010001038.1:0-24955 GCA_025769935.1 Phoenix roebelenii | reverse complement strand
CACAAGCATTAGTAATTATACTTCAAGGTTTTGTGATCATCAAAATTAATCTTTAAATCAATCTTTGGGTCATCAAATATTCTACTAAAGAACTCTCCCAACTCTCTGTTTGGGTACTATCATAGTCCTACATTGACCAATAAATGGGTTTATTAACCTAGGTCGATTCTACTCCCAATAGCTTAAGCTTTTAAATTGTCAATCTGCCCATTGTGCACCAATCTTTATGAGTCATGTGGGCTCCTCAATAGAAGGTACTAGGATCGAGGAGAACACAAGCCATGGGTGGGCCCCCTTCTATCTCGTAGGAGCCAACTATGACGAGGTCATCTCAAGATTGGGTGGAGGAGATTATCATAGTCCCACATTGACTAATAAAAAAAATGCCACATAAGTTTATTAGCCCAAGCTGGTCCTCCTCTCAATACTTTAAGCTTTTGAGTTATGAATTCGTGACAAATGATGTCGAAATAGATCTATTGTACATCATAACCTTTATTAATCGTGTGTGGGCCCTCACTAGAGGATGCTAGAGTCTAGTAGAACTCAAGCCATGGGTGGGCCACTCTCTCTCAAGTAGGAGCCAAGAGGTTGGGTGGGAGAGATTATCATAATCCCACATTAATTAATAAAAAGGGTGCCATATAGGTTTATCGGCCTAAGGTCAATCCTCCTCCCAATAGCTTAAGTTTTTGGGTTGTGAGCCCATGACACCTAGCATAGGAATCCAAGGTATAGTAGCTTGTTGCTTAGGTTTATGTCAGCAAAGTTGACGCCACTTGCATCAAAATCAAAATCATTGGTGGACTTATTACTGGGCACATACCACCAATACATGCCTGGACCTGAAATGGATATATAGGCTAGCAAAGGAATCCTATGGAAGTTGTCTGGAGTAACAAACATTTCAAGATTAGCTTTTCAGAGTAAAAAGATTGTAAAAATTGGCTAACCACAACTGCAACCTGAATTGTTCATGGCAAGAGTATATAAAGTTGAGGTTTTGAGAATGCTTACAGCAAAAATAAGGATTACGAGATTATGAGGAATTCCATCTATCATAGAAAGATTAAACAAAAGAACTTGAGTACGAATTCCCATTGTACATGAAAGGGCATCTTTTCCTTTTCAGTTCGAGCATTTGCATGATTTTATAGCATTCTGTCTCAAACGAAACATTGCAGGAGTGCAGAGGCCTTGGCCTGTCTTCGCATACAAATCATGGTCTAAATCTTACATGAAGAATGAGAGTTCTTTCAGGTCCATCCAGCCAACAAAGAAGCTGTCAAATAGCGGATGATGTTTTCTATTACTTCATCGTATATTTTCCATGAAGGAAAACACATCTGGAAGAAAATTGCCAATACCTGGAGATGCTTTTTTACTAGGAAACATTTTGTTTTTCCTGCAGAGAAGATAAGGAAAGGAGAAATCGACACGAAATTCAATGAAGGCCCAAAGCCTAGACTTACCCTCTGAGGGGAACGAGGGTAAAGAGTTGCCACCCAATACAAGGTTAAACTTAAAAGCATGAAAACACATTTGCTGCATACAGAACCTAGTCCGTTGACGTGCACTTTGGGACCTTAGGACGCGGGTTTCCTTCTCCAAAGGCTGTAAGGATAGACCTTAATTTTCTTTGTACCACCATCTATTATCTGTCTCAATAGTTGATTCTTCACGTCTCGTATTGGTGTCGAGAGACAAAGATGCTTTATAAGGATTAGGATGATGGAGAGCTGAAAGATATTGTTTTTTGATGCATGCTAAAAGTGTCTTCTTCAAAAAAACTCTATTTCAGAGCTCCTTCCAAAAAGCTATTTTAGTTTTCTAACAAAACTAAAATAACTTTTCAATTTTTTTACCTAACATCTTTATTTCATTCAAAAGTACTTTTGAAAGGTCAGAAAGTACTTCCTAGCCCACCAAAAACTCTGCCAAGTGGAGCCTCAGTCTTTCCATTATTATGTTGTCAGTAAAATAACTGATGATGTATTTTGCAAGCCATCTATCTGTTAATTGCTTTAAACTCATCAACTATACTCCATCAAATAGGTATGGAACTAGCAATTGCAGAGCTCTGCATGTCACTCAAAGTCGCAAGCATCTGATTCTTGTTTGTCACTTGATCCAGTTGTATGTTGGATAGATCTGATCGCCCCTTATTGTACCTTCATCGATTGTATAGACGTGAAACGGCACCGTGACTGATTAGCTTTCGATGATCTAGAGATCATCACATCACGGGAGAGCTTTCGAGTAAAGAGCGTTGAGAAATATAAAATGAATGTGGAGAACGCGGAGAATTTAAAGGGAGAAGCTGATGATGTTCCCAAAAAATAAAACAGGTCCGGGACAGAACTAAGAGTTCCCTAAATCCTGAAATTTCCCCAAACCACTGGCAAAAATTTCCTCTGATCTCTTCGGCAACATCTGATCATGGTCATGGGGCCCAATTCTCTCACCAAAAGCATAAGATCTAAGCCAATAACCTGGGTGATAAGGATTCGACACCGAGAAATATATTAAACGCCGACAAACTTGAACCAGCTGACACATGACAGAAATTCATGATAGCTTTGAAGCAATATGCGAATATTCAAAAAATTCATCATAAATGAAGACAAGAAAGTAACGTTACAAACACCCGACACCCCACGATACTCGACGAGAAACCATAATCTTAATTTAAGATGCCAATCTCCATTTTCCACCCCCAGTGACCCCTCAGACACCAATTTAAAAGTTGACCAAGATGTAAACTTTCCCAATAGTACACCAGCGCCTGATTGTCAATGGTCATGGCAGATGCAACAAGTGTAGCCGAGCTCCAGGCCCAAAATCTTCCACGCGTTACATTTATACGGGAAACAGGCATAAGCATAAACACATATCAATAGAGACACACAATGAAACAAAACACTAATAAAAGAATGCCGGGGTTTGATTTTGATGCACAAACCACAAGATTTAGATCTTGGCCTTAATTCATGACACAGATGTATATGTACAAATCTCAGATCCATACATAAATGCTGCTTGTAATTAGCTATATAATATCGTTTTTTCCCTTTGGATGGGATAAACAGGTTTAAATATCATATAATGTTATTGGAGGTTAAAACAATACATCCGGTACAAAACTAGGGCCAGAGAAGGCCTGTATTTCTCCAATGAAAAAATTCTAATTCGAGCTGTCTACTTCATACTTACTAACCAAATAGTGGCATGATTATCCTGATGCTCCTGCGGCTGCATCACCCTTCTCATATTCTCCTTGCTCCTCTTTTGCAAACTCATCAATTAGCATACGCTGTCTCTGTGTCAAATTCCTGCTCAACAAAGAAACAATCCAGTAAAGACAATCTAAGAAACCAAGAACGCTGCCAAGAAAGTGATTAACCATGCCTGAAAGAAAGGAACTTACACAGGGATGCTGACATTAAAATGAACATATTGGTCCCCATAATAGGAAGAGTTCCTCGTCTTTATCCCTACATTTCACCAATGGTAGTTATTAGGTTTCAGTTAAAAGGCTAAAGAACATGGAGGATGCATCTATTGCATAAAATGGTGATGAATCGGCAAACATTACAAATTCCATGGAATATGATGTTTTCCTTATAGAAATCAGTAGCAGAGCATAAAATGTAAGTAAAAATTTGCAGTAACATATTCATATTTGATATTTTAAAAAATAGTTCCACAAGGGGAAAAAGATTTTTAATCCATTCATGGCATGGTTACCTTTCCCCCTCAAAACGACCTTCTGACCAGGCTGCGTACCAGGCCGAACCTGCAAACATCAACACACTTTTAACATGCTTCATGAATTTTTAACAAATTTTCATTCGATGCAAATGATTAAACTCTCAAATCTATAAGACAGATGATTCAGACATACCTTGAGAACAACATCCCCAGTGAGAGTTGGGACTTGAATGGTTCCTCCCAATATTGCCTGCAAATTTGAAACATTGGTGGAGTGAGGATGCAAAGATCAAGAACAACTTGGTTATATACCAGATCATGTTCGTGATCAAGTTGATTAATATTAGGTCGCACACAAACTGCTAGATAATAGCACATCAGCCATTCAATTAATAGAACTACACATGGCTTGAAGATAATCCATTGTTTCTTTAAAAGTTCTGTTAGATCTCATTCTAATAATTCTTAGCAATGTCAACGTTTTCAGCTAACAATTGAGATCATCTAGAAACAAATGAGATATAAAACATAAGAAACTAGGAACCGCTAATGAGGATATAAATATCTACTAATATTTGATTGAAAATGTTTGGAGGCCAACCTTTGTGCTTGAAGATGTACGCCATCATTTGACAAACAAAAGAAGAAAAAAAATTATGTAAATAGACAGACACACGGATATGTACCATCCAAATCCCTTCCCTCTAGCCCAGAACCACCATATGGCATGCAAAAAAAGAAAACCAATGCAAAACAATACATATGATATGTAGCATGGACATCAGCTTCATGCACCCGCCTCCAAGGCCTGAAGCTGAGCTTCAGCATTCCCCAAAAATAAAATAAAATAAAATAAATCTCACCTATCTAACTTTTTTTTTTTGAAAAGACTCCGCAGTCCTTTTTTATTCAAAAAAAACTTCTAAATGTTTCAAAGCTTCCCAAAAAATAAGACAATTTGAACCACGTTTCCCAAAAATAACATGGTTTTGGTTCTTCCCAAAATAGCACAAAAAAAAAAAAACAAAAAGAAAGAAAGAAAACAGATACATGTGCACACACAAGATATTTGTGTTTCCTTCCATCTTTACCCCATGGGCGCATCTCACCCAAAAAAAGGCAAAAAAGAAAGTACCGGGTTTCTGGCACATGCATCACATGTGCTAGAATCTATTATTATATAAAAGCTTAATCGAGCTAAATAGAATCCACTCACAAACTTATTCAATGGATGAGCCAACAAGGTAGCCGGATTCACAGTCTCATTAGCAGTAGAAGTAGTAGTATGAATATGATTATTAACATTTTTATCCTAATTTGGTATTCTTATTATAAAGTGAATTTTTTTCTGGGAAAAACCAAAGCTGCAAAGTTGCAAAATTTTCTTATCAACCAATCGAGAAAAGAGCATGAGAAAGTCAAAAACCATCCCATTCCAAGTCCACGAATTTGGTGGACTTTAGTTTCTCCAAGGAGAATATCAAGCAACTCAGTATGAACAGGAATAAGAAAAGATGATGCTCCATTTTTTATATATTTTAATTGAAGGCAAATGACATCCAAAGCAGGCTCTCCATTCGTTGGCTAACACAAAGGATGTTTTAATTACCTGAGTGACATTTAGGACCGCATCCACATGGATATCAGCTTTCTCTCTTCGGAAAACAGGATCCTCTCGAACCTTAAAAAATGAATTGCAGGTATTAGCACATCTATTGTCAGTTTATCATTCATACATATAACACAATAATTTGAAGACAATTACCTTGATAGTAACATAAAGATCACCAGGCTGACCACCCTCAGGATCTGCTCCACCATTTCTATAAATTTTTATAGTTTCATTGTCATCCATTCCTGCATGTAATATAATACAAAATTGTAGAGCATCCCATAAGTTGTTACTAGAAAAATAATAATAATACAGTATAGTATGAGCAACAAGGCAGCAACACATTTTAAAGGGATAGGAATATTAAGGCATAAAGATTATCAAGTGTACAAACTAACAGTCGTTTAGCCTTTAAAAAAGAATATGATATGGTGGCAGGTCAATAATGATATTTTTATGTAACAAGCCATGTTCATTGTTAGAAACATTAAAATTCTCTACAACAGTTCTGCAAAGATACAATACCAGCAATCTCAGTAACAATAAACATAAAATCATTATAGAAAAACCCAACCTCTCACCCCCAACAATTTTTTTAAAAAATAAGTATAACATAACCTTGTAAATATTGCACATTCCTATAAAAAAACTTCTAATAGCTTGAGATAAATCAATACTTTGACTGTTCAGATGTAACGCACATCATCTTATCTCCTTTACTGCTAGTTCATTGATGCAAGATTTCCTTGGAACATTCATAGACGTATAGATGAAGCCAAAGTCTGATAAATGTCCATGAGTCAACACAGTAAAGCCTAGACGTTTCTCTATTCATCAACATGGTCAAAGAGGGCCCTGTAGAAATATTTAGTATAATTTTTTCTCTATGATATCAATTTTGAAGTACTTGAGAACTCAGATTGGTTAAAAATAGAACACATGGAATTGTATGTCTTAGGAACATGAGAGCACCTCAGTTAATATATTTTTAAAAATGATAAGAGCTGAGGTCAAGCTCCTTGCACAAGACAACTTGATCTATACATCACTCAAGTCCGTCTTGGGAATTATAATTCAAAAATGTTGAACCAACTTTCTAACGAAAACACCCAAACAACTATTATCAGTTCATGAAATAAATCAGGTATAATCAAAAGGAACAAATTTACAACAAAAGATGATATAGTTACAAGCTACATGTCCATTATCTTTACAACATTCAAACATACCAGGCATCACATCCAGCTTGACTGATTTTGTTCCTCTCACAACTCTCTGCCCCTTGCACGACTTGCAGAGATTCTAGTCACAAAATATAGAAGTTAAGGATTCAATCAGCAAAACAAAATTAAGCATGAAGATAAAGAAGACGAAAATTTAATGCAAAGAAAGATGATAGGAAGTTCATTGATTCAATACTTGCTCAAATAGCAAATAATTGTTGGGTAATTTCCTTTTGCCTATAGATTCCTCCTTGACTTAATTTCATTAGATTCTTAGCTCTTCCCTCGCCATTTCAACTTTGCAGAGGATCATCTTTTACTCAACTTCATACCAGTATCTAATTCCTCTAATCATCACTTATTTGACCTCTACATATTTTTCATATCCACTTTTAGTTTTCCCACAAATCATATCAAAATTTCTCCATTCTCAACTCTTGGCATTCAGAAGCCTTTCTTGAAGATATCACAATAATGAGAATTCCAACATCATAGGTTTTCACTATTCCTTAAGCAGATATTCTTTAACGTAGAAAGTAAGAAGGCTAGATACATACAAGATATTAAAAAACAATCCAAATTTTTTTATGATCACGACTACAGCTTTATTCTTGATAATGCAAAAGATGCATGATAAAAGATCGTACCTTCACAGTTTTCCCGGACCCTCCACAGTGAGAACAGGTTGTCTGCAACCTGAAGGGGCCATTTTGCATGAAAATCTGCAATATATGATATGATATCAATCCTTGACTGCATAAGATTCTGGCTCAAATAAGATATAAACCAAAAATGAGAAATATAAAATGTTCCTATTGGAGTCTCACCATTCCTGAGCCTCTGCAAGGCCTACATGTTTCAGGTCTTGTTCCAGGAGGGACGCCAGTCCCATCTGCAAAAAGATAATCAATTAATGTTTCCAATATTATCTCACAGAAATTACCCATCAATTTCTATGTTAACTTTCTCAACAGAAGCATTTGTCATACCACAAGCTCCACAGGGTACCGCAGTTTGGAATGTCACTGTTTTGGTGCACCCTTGGACTGCTTCCATGAATGAAATTTCAAGAGAAACCTATGAGAAAAAAGTGATAGAAAGATGATGGTGAGACAATTGGGACAAGCAAAACATATTAGCATACCTGGTATGGAAATAAAACAGTAAAGGGAAAAAGAATTAACCTTGACATCTTGTCCACCAAAGTCTCTATCTCTGAAGATGTTCTTGAAGAACTGACTCCCACAGAATTATGAAAATATCAGAATCAGATCCTTAAATTATTGCAAAAAAAATGTAGGCACTTCCATGTCAAAGATGTTCAACTAGGAAAATTTAAAATGTTGGGGCAAAGTCAATAATATGTGACACCTATGCTAGTAGAATGAAAACAGGGTCCCTCACAAGCCATGTGCCCAAATAGTTTCTTGATGAACCTGCCATAATATTACTGCAGCATAATTTTTGGATGGAGCTGTAAGCTTGACGGTGATCCAGAGTCAAGATCCAGCTTCATATTTCAGACCTGAGAGTCCTTCATTAGCCATAACAAGAAGCATATGCACAGTCATTAGACCACCTCATGAGCCAAGCAGCCCGCCCTACCCACTCAAGTAAGCCTGTAGCCTTTTGGACGGGCTTGGACCAAGGTTTTGGCTGAGCTGGGACTGGAATCTTGGCCTGTTTAATAAACAGGCCAGGCTCGGAATAAAGACCAGCCCAAGCCCGGCCTGACTCAAAAATTTCTGCATCATTTGTTTACATTTGATGATTTTTGTTGGCATGTAAACTTAATGGGATGATACATATGTTGTAGTTGTTGGCAATACTTAACTATTCACATTTAACATCCTTAAAGTACTTCTGTATATTCTTAAAGGGGGGAAAATGGTTAGGAAGCCCAAGGCCTGGCTATGCTTGATGCCCAGCCCGATGCTCAAAGCCTATGCAAGGGCCAAGCTTGGGCATGGAAGGTAGGCCCGAAGGCTGAGCCAGGCTGTGCCTGTAACAAGTCTTAAGTAAATTGAGTTGACCTTTGGGCAAAGCCTGGCCAAGCCCGGCCCATGTACAAATCTAATGATCATAGATCCAATTAAGTTTATAACAACACAACTATATGCATGATGCCGTTTTAAGTCAAAAAAAATGCTACTTAAGTACATATATAAGCATTTACTTCCAATATATTGCTGTGTATTAACCACTTAGAAACTTCAACATTATGTTGTGTCTGCATCTTTCATGTACCAGACCCTCACGAATACCTTCCCAGGTTTTGTGTCTGCACCTTTCATGTACCAGACCCTCACGAATACCTTCCCAGGTTTCGCGGGGGGGGGGGGACCCAAAAACCAACTGATCAAAAAACTCTTTTTGACAAAATCTTCAAATATTGTTTCCCAATGACAACCAAAAAAATCATGATTTGGATGGGATATTAAAACATAGAAAATATACCTGATCCAAACAACCTCAAAACAGCCATTGCCTATCAGATCTGACCTAAGATTTTTAACAAGAATCATGTCAAATGCCCTGGCTTAGACTAAACCAACCCTCAAACCATTTGCATAAAATAAAAACTGCCACAAGTGCAAACCTGGCATGCATCTCGTCAAGGTTATTGCATATATGCTTCCTAGATTTCAGTGAGCTAAAAAGTATATATATGACATGGTACCCTAAACACAAATCCAGAAGTGAAAGTAAAGTTTCTTGGGAAATAATAAATTCATCATAACCCCAACTACATAAAATTCTCTTTCCCTCCCCACTGTATGGGAAGATGCTTACTCCACCACCTAGGCTTCCACATAATCAGTTTAAGGGAACGGAACAAAAGAGATATTCATTAAAAGACTGAATCATGAAGAGACAGGAAGGTGATGATGACAACATGGACGCATGCTTGAAGAGTAGAAAACATGATTACTCAAGACATCAAACCAAAAAAATCAAATTATTAAATCTTCTGGATGCATACAACCAAAATGAGGGCAAAGAAGAAAAAAGTTTCACTTACTTCATACTTGTGTCATTAACCACTAACAAGCATCTTCCTTTGTTGGAACTACACAAACAGAAATTTTAAACCTATAGCTAAATTATTTTGCAGTAAGCTAACCTAACCTCAAGGTTGCAGATAATCATGTCTACCAACTAATATATAGGCTCAACTAATCTGCAACATAATAAGTCAACCAGTTGCAAAGTTGTTAATCAACAGTACAACCTCAAAACATATAAGCAGCAAAGTGAACAAAAGAAGAGGTTCAATAACAAAATTAAAGGCAACAAATGAACTTCTGTTGTCTAAGGGAGTACGATATGAAGTTGGCCTGTGAAAACTTGCCCCCATATGGTTATCCTCAAGGCCATAGCATGTCAATAACTAATAAGAAAAATGCATACATGCACACCTCAAGGTCATTTGCCAGATGAAAGTATATAGATTCACTATTCATAGAAAGAAAAAAGTGTGATATTGCTCTGCAAAGTATACATACATCATTCATTCCCCCACCACCACTAAATATGTCTTCAAATGGGTTGCCAAATCCAGCACCTCCAAATGGTCCACCAGGACCACCTCCTGCAGCAGCTTGTTCAAATGCATCAGGACCAACCTGTCAGGATGCCCATAAATACATATTGTAAGTTACACTTAATGCAGAGTGAAACTTAAACAGGGAACCATGCAGGAGAGACAAAGTGAACATATGTATAAGCTAATATTCATAGCCAACTGCTTATCCTTGATCTTTAGTTATATATCCCAAGAGGAGAAAAACACTGAACAAAGTGCATCCCAAACCAAGCACCAATATGGACATAACTACTCAAAAAAGTACTAGGAAATACAGGTATTTGCTTAGAAGTCATACAGAATATGAGAATCTAATAACTTCTCTTTTAATATCACAAAAGAATAAGTGCTTGCATTGGTGGTTGCTCTACATTCCAAAGACCACAATGTTGGAAAATTCAGGAAGGGAATAAGAATATGGAAAATCAAGCATTGCAGATATTTCTTTCTGTAAAAGAGAGGCAAGCTCAAGAAATCAAAAGAAGAATTTAAGGGAAAGGGAAAGGCACACGCTTCAGGTGAAGGCTATTTGCTAGGATAGATTTGGTTGGACCGTTGTAAGCGACTTCACAGTTTTTTCATGCTGCTAGAAGCATGAAAAGAACTAACATAAACACCCATGCACACATGCACATCTGCACAGATGTTTTAAGAGTTAAATGGCTTTTAAAAAGATATTCATTATTGAACTATTAAGGAACTCTCAAAGAGAGAAGGTTTGAGAAAGAAGCTATTGTAACAAGTATGTAGTTTTGTTGGTGTAAAGAAAAATTCTGAAAATCTTCTCAACATATCACGTAACATATCACGAGCTCATATCCAATAAAATATCACTAACCCGGATATTCTTGTTATTCGCAGAGAAATATCTGCCAGAGGGTTTTCTTGCAGGACAACCTCCCCGATTGCCTATGCTTTGCTCTTTGTGTCATACTTCAGTCTTAAATTATCCCTACTCTTCCTAATATGATTACATTCACCATGCTGCATCAAGTTTACTAAAAAGGGCTTTGTTACTAGCATCATAAAGCCAAACCTGCATTGTTTTGTTGTTATACTATCCATGCATGTGCATGTAGTATTAGCCATAATTGACTACCTCAAAGCAAATTTATATTGCAATCATGTTTAACCTAACTCTAAAGAAAAAGATTCAGCTTAAATCTACACCAATATATTAGTTAACACTACGAATTTCATCCATCTAGGCCATTCTCTGTCTGCTCTAACTCCTTAGGAATTTGATTATGTTTGAACCAAGCAAAATTACCCAAAAATACATAACTCTTTTACATGATCAGAATTTTATGCACCAAGTACTAAGCCATACTAAAATAAGGTTGCCCAATAATCAATGCAAACAGAACAAATACAACTAAGCACCTGGTCATAAAGCGAACGCTTTTCCTCATCTTTTAAGACCTGAAAAACAGAAAATTAATGCCCACTTAGTCTTACAAACAGAAATGGACAACTAAATGACTAACCTATATAACGTGCCCAAAACCTCATCCTAAATCAAATTACCTCATAAGCACGCTGAACTTCTTGGAATTTCCTTTCGGCATCAGCATCTTCTTTATTTGTATCGGGATGTAGCTTCTTTGCAAGCTGCAGAAAATGAAAAAGAGTGAAGATAGGCAGGATATACAGAAATAAATTCACAATTTAAGCCAAAAAAATCTTTCCTCTAAGCAGATTATAGAATAAAATTTCAACAAATAAAGACATGAAAGAAAGAGTTTTGTCAATCTGCTACCAAATAGACTAATGAAATGGATCAAAAGAATCATGAAAATTATTGTTGGCAGAAAGCCTATCAAATCTATGTCCACAAGAAAAACTAGTTGTAACGGCAACAACAATATCTATAAATTTAGATTCTTGCAAAGAAGCAGCACACATATCAATCTCTCACTGCAAAATTTTATTTTCAAAATAATTATATTGTTCCTGATCAGAAAATTCCTTTGCTGATTTCAGTGGCATATAGAATGTAAATAGATACATCAAGACACAACTTTAGCAACATAACATATGATATAAGGCAAAGCATTTTACATTTCACTAAACCCAAGTCAGAGCTTAAAGATTTGTTCCATGAACTAACAAATTCTAAAATTTAGTATTAATTTGTTGGTTCACAATAAGAAAAATTCTAACAATCGATGAGCAGAAACTGTTGAGCTTTTTGACTCAAGCAAGATACAATAATGCCCATCAGCTTCACTTATCAATTACCTGTTATATTACAAGCCTAGCATATAGATCTTCAACTTCATGTTTCAAAATTTTAGCTGGAAGGGTAACTAGCAAAGCAAAGTATGTGATGGATAAAAGACTACCCATATCTTGTCACACAGTTTAGTCATAGCCAAATCAATCCTTGTTATCGTTTGATCATACATATTATACAATTGAGATCCTTCTTCAACTAGATAACTAATTGTAAAAGAGGATAGTGCCCACTAGTAGTTGCAGGCGAGCAGTCATTGAGATCAATTAGAATCTATAACCCACCGCATAATATGCTTTCTTGATTTCTGAAGCACTTGCATTCTTGCTCACTCCAAGTATGTCATAGTAGTCTCTTGCGGACATCGATCTTGTTCCTAAAAGCCACAACACAATGGTATAAATAGAAGTAAGAATAAAATAACAATATATCCACCGATTATCTCCCCGGAAAGAAAAGGTCTTTTTTTTCCTTTTTGGTATTACACCTGACGTCTAAACAGGTACAGCAAGCACTACAGCTTACCATGAAATGACCTGATTGGAAAATAGTGTTCCTGAAACGTTCCTCTCGAAATTCCAAACCTCCGTTTGACTGCAAAATTCATAATTATCCATGCTCAATCGAAGCAACCAGAGTTACTAATTTATTATATGGATGAACAAAGGGAAGGGGGAAAAACATTTTTTTTCTATCACTACTTATTACAAAGCAAAGCAAGGAACCCAAGGCACCTGTTTCGGAATTCCCATCCGCGAAAACACGAGAAGAACTGCAAATCCCCGCAGCAAACCGGCGAGAAGAACCCTCAAGCTACAGGGAAAAACAAAACAGAGGTAAGAAACTCTCGAATCGGAGAAGAAACAACACCAGAAGGTAGAAAAGAGGGCGAGATCTCTCACGGAAAGGACTGGCGATTCCTGGAGGAGTGGGAACTTGGATCTCAGAATCCGTCGAGCGCACCAGAAGGCGAGCCTGGCGCCGGCGGGCCGCATCGTCGACGCAGACCTCTCGATCACAGCTCGATTTCGAGGGATTTCTCCATTAGTACGGTTCGAGAAGAGAGGGATTGGAGCCCGAGTTCTTGGGAGGAGCGGGAGCGACTACGGACGCGAGGGGAAGGAGGAGACCCTTTTGTGATCGTGGGGCGGGGCGGACCGAGGAAGGGGAAACGCGCTCAGAAGGGGCAAATTAGGGCAACTAGGAGAGCTTTTGGGGAGCAGTCGGGTATTTCTCTTTCTTCTGGGGGTTCATATAGAAGAGCGGAGAATTCTGGATACTTTTCCTACTTACATGGGCTTTGGCAGGCCAATGAACCGGGCCAGCGCGGCCCATAAAATAGCCAATTGACATAGATCTCCTAAGAGCATAAAGAAAGTGGGAATAAGAAAAGAGCATAGGGAAAGCAGAAAAAAGGAAAGCTACACTAGATGGCAAAGTTATGCTGAATACTTATACAAAATTTTGTTTGGTTTTCAAAATTTTTGAAATAATCTGAAAATTGGAATAAGAAGTTCTCTGAAATGACAAAAGTACCTTTAGGATGTTATAATCTAATTTATATAATAAATTACATCATAGCAATACAATATACCAAATTAACTAAAGAATATAATACAAAATATATCATATAATGATGTGTTATAATATATTATTAATATTTTATACTAATATTTTATACTAATATTAAACAATAATATTTATGATATAATATTATGATAACCTACTATCTTATTTTATTAATATGGAATAAATATATTATATTAGTACTATATTAAATACTAAATTATAGGGTTAATATTGAAGAATTATTATAATTAATACAAAATACTAAAACTAATATTGTTATACAAATAATAGTACATGTCATAATAAAATATATTATAATATAATTTATTATGAAATGTTCAGTATATGTATAGAATTAGAATATCTAAGGCAAAGAGGGCTATGGAAAAAATTAAAATAGGAAAAGTGATTAAATCTAATGAAATCAACATTGAGGTTTCAATATATTTAACTGATGTGAGAGTAACTTGGTTGAGTAATTGATTTAATAAAATTTTAAAAGGCAAGAAGATATTAATGAATAGAGGAAGAGCACTATAGTATGAATTTATATCAAGAAGGTTGACTATGAAAACTATTTTCTCCTTCAAAGATTAATATAGAAGTATTGAGAAAAGAGATAAGATCTTTAAATAATTTTTATTGATTTAGAGAAAAAATATAATAGAGTCTATAAAGAAGATCATGGTGGGTGTTAGAAAAGAAATGACTTTCCATTAGATATATTAATATGGTGAAGGACATGTAACATGGAACAATACTAATGTGAGAACTATAATGAACTTGTTAGATATATGCAAGATGATATGTCTTGGTACATATTTTGTAATGCCTTAGTAGATGAAACTAAGATCAAGGTTGGGCATAAGTTGGAATTATAGAGGAGCACATAAAAATCCAAAAGTTTTAGGTTAGGTAGGAATAGCTGATCACGGGCCTTCTAGCCCGCCCAGCCCGGCCCAAAATTTTTCAGGCTTGGGCATTAAAAAAAGGCCCATGAGTCGGGCCTGGGCAAGAAAAGCGGCCCGACCAAAAAAATCGGGCCGGTCCTGGTCGGGCCATTCTGGCCCATTTCCAGATTCCAAACAAAGAAAAAATCGGACCTGTCGGATCGGGCCTGTCGGGTCGAGCCTGTCGGGTCGGGCCTATCGAGTCGGGCCGGGCTAGACAAGCCTAGAACCAGATTTATAAAGTCGGATCGGGCCTGGACAAAAATTTAAGCCCGACAGTCGGGCCGGGCCTGGGCATAGCCATTGAGCCTAACTTCTGCTGTAGAGTCCGGCCCGGCCCGGATTTTGATCAGCTCTAGGTAGGATCAAAATTGAACACATGAAATGCAGTTTTAATAAAATTAGAAGGAGAAATGAATGTGGAGTAACAATGAAGGATCATGAAGTTCCTAAGAGTCAGAATTTTGGTATTTATAATTAGTATTCATAAGGAATGGGAGATCAAAAAAATACCATCCATAGGATTAAAACAGGTTGGATGAAATAGAGAAAAGCAATTGAGATATTATATGATCATAAGATACCTACCAAGTTGAAAGAAAGATCTTACAGGCCATCATATAAACATCTATGTTTTATGGTATATAATATGAAGCAGTTAGAATACAAAATGTTCACAAGATGACCATGGCCCAAATAAGAATATTGAGATGGATGTACAATAATACAAGAGAAGATAGAATAAGAAATGAATTCATTCGTAAAATAGTAAAGGTAGCATTACCTACATCCAAAGGTAGGTCAAAAAGTCAATAGAAGGCAGAAAATACTACCATTATAGCAAAGAGGGGTATCTAAAATGAAATTATAGGTTTAAAGTAGAGAAAAACAGAGAGAAGAATCAGAAAAAAGATAGATGATAAGAATACTACCGCAAATGTGTCAAAAAAGAAAATGGTGGTTCTCACATTCAAAGATTAAGAGTGCAATCATATTTCCGACCATGATGTTAAGTGGGTTATTGATTCTGCGGTTTTCCATTATACCACTCCCACAAAGGAGTTCTTTAGATCGTACAAAGCAAGAGATTTTGGCTATATGAGGATGGGTAACAACAGTCGAGCACCAATTGTGGGAATTGGTGATATGTGTATAAAAACTAATATTGGTTGTACCTTGACTTTGAAAGATGTGAGACATGTTTCTTATACCTTAGTCCGATTTATACTCATCCTACGGATCGAGCAGGGTTTAAGAATTATTTCAGTATTAGAAGATGGAAACTCACTAAGGATTGCTAGTAGTTACAAAAAGGAGTACTTGTTGTATACACTATACAAGAATCATATTAAGGTTTGCACAAATGGAACGTTTAAAATTGAGGATGAGACTTCACCAAATTTGTGGCACAAAAGGCCGGCTTACATGAGTAAGAGAGGGTTGCATATTGTGGCAAAGTGTTTCCTCGTATCCTCCACCAAAGGTACACCACTAAATCTTTGTGATTATTATTTATTTGGCAAGCATCATAGAGTTTGTTTTCACAAATCCTCCAAAAAAAAGAAGAATTTGTTATACATGATTTATTTTGATGAATGTGGTTCCACTGAGGTAGAGTCGATAAGTGGCAACAAATATTTTATTAATTTTATTGATGATGCTTCATAGAAAGTATAAATGTATTTTCTAAAATTAAAATATAAGGTGTTCAAGCTTTTTCATAAATTTCATACCATAGTTGAAACATATTTTTGAAATGTCTTTACATAATGGAGGTGAATACACTTTAAAAGAGTTTAAGGAGTGCCCTCATAGAGAGATATAAAATATGAAAAGACAATCCTTGGCATCCCACGATATAATAATGTGGCAAAGAGGATGAAACACACTATTATGGAGAAGGTTAGATGTATGCTAAGGATAGTTAAGTTGCTAAAGCCATTCTAGGGTGAAGCTGCACATAGTACTTGCTACCTAATTAACATATCTCCATCAGTCTCTCTAAGCTTTGACATCCTTAAGAGATTGTGGACAGGACAGAAGGTTTCCTTCTCACATCAGTTCCTTTGACATCCCTAGATGACCAAGCTATTCCATTTATATTTCTAGATTTTGGAGATGCTGAGTTTTGTTATAGATTATGGATCCTAAAAAAGAAAAAGATTATTAAAGGTAGAGATGTAGCTTTCATGAGAATGAGAATTTAGTTGATGTCGAAAAGACTGTGTAGTCTAATGTTGTGGTTAATGATATTTCTGACTTTACACCATTCCCTTCTCTGTCAAATAAGGTCATAGATGAGAGAGAAGTACAAGAGAAGAGCATAGTGAAGAAAATGAGCCAAAGGCAGTTGATGATGAAGATGTGCCAGATGTTAAGGGTGTTGAGCAGGAGGAGCAACCCCCTCCACTAGAAGTTGTAGAACCTCGGATTAAGAGATTTACTAGAGAGCACGAGCCTTCTATAAGACACCCTAGCTCACAATATGCTTCGTTTACTAATGAGAGAGAACCAAAAAGCTTTCAGTAAGTCCAATATCATGAAGATAAAGATAGTTACGAGGCAATGCAAGATGAGATAAATTTCTTGTAAAAGAATTATATTTATGATTTGGTTGGACTTCTTAAAAATAAGAAAGCATTACAAAACAAGTCGGTGTTCGAGCTCAAGAAGGATGGTGATAAATTAGTAAAGTACAAAGCTAGCTTGGTAGTGAAAGGCTTCAAATAGAAGAAAATGATCTATTTTGATGAGATCTTCTCTTCAATTGTAAAGATGAGGTCTATTCGAGCCATTCTGAGTTTAGCAGCAAGCTTGGATTTTGAGCTTGAGCTTTGCATAGAACTCGTTGGCATGGACTCCAAATAAGGGGTTGTGGTTTACCTCCCCCGTGCATGTGTCGTGCATGGCACATTGGGTCCAACCCATGTGGGATCTGTGCAGTCAAAATAAAAAGGAGGAAAACAAGGGGGAAAACAAGGGAAGGAAGCTTGGTTAGAAAGAAAAGCATTTTTTGTCGTGAAAGTGCCACCCTATTCTTTTGGAATTTTGATTGCTCTTTCGTTGGTGTGGGAGTTGTATTATTTTAGAATTCTTCTTCTTCTTTCCTTCATGGTTCTAGGGTTTGACTATATACCTTAAGTGTAGTGTTTTTGTCTAGATTTCTTTGAGTCTGGCTTGTCATTGGCCATTGTCTTCTCAGCGTCGCACTAGAAAAAGTTTAACCTTCATCCTTGTCTGATTTCATCATCGTTGATTTCCTTGGGGAGCAGACATGTGATTTTGAAAAACATCTATTGAGACATTTAGTGAGGTAACCTATGTAATTACTACTTTATTCATAGTGAATTTTATTTGGAGTTGCCTTGTGGTTTTTAGAGAAAATTTAAAAAACGATGAAGTTGAGAAATCTCACCTCACAGATTGCATGAGAAGCTTTTCTATTTATAAAAGACTTAGTAACCAATTTACAAGTGAATGTCGAGTGTTATATGAAAACACAGCTGCAAAAGGCAATAGCCAAAATAAAATAGAAACAGAATAATAAGAATATAATCAAGGGATATTGTCCAGTTTTGTAGTTGAGAGAATTGTGGGATCCTTATCCGTGATGATTGAGGTGGACGAGCCAGAGGTTTGAATTGGTAAGCTTGAATTTGAATTTTGAATTGGCCCGTGAAGTCCGTTGATCCTCTAACATCCTCCCTCAAACTGTGCGTGGTGGTCATGCAAAGTTTGTCACATAATGATTCCAAAGCAGCTTGTGTTTGGGCTTTAGTGAATACATCAGCAATTTGGGAGTGAGTGGGGACACGGTGAGTTACCAGCAAACCAAGAGGCACTCTTTCACGAACATAGTGATAATCTAGCTCAATGTGCTTACTTTTGGCGTGGAAAATCGGATTCACTGTCATGAACAAGGAGCTCAAATTGTCACAAAATAAGGTCGGCGCATAAGACAAGGAAATGTGCAGATCATGAAGTAAAAAGGTTAACCATGTCAACTCGGCAGTAGTTTGGGCCATCACGCGGTACTCGGCTTCGGAGCTGGAATGAGACACAGTTGGTTGCTTCTTTGCATACCATGAAATAATATTGCTCCCTAAGAAGGTGCAGTACCCCATGGTGGATCGACGAGTAAGTAGACATCCCTCCCAATCAGCATCTGAGAAAGAATATAAGTCCAGAGTACTTGAAAATTGAATGTGAAGGTCTAGATGTATAGTCCCCTTCACATACTGTAAGATGCGCCGGACCATGGTAAAATGAGTTTCAGTTGGTGCCTGCATGAACCGAAAAATATGATTAACACTATAAGATAAATCTATATCAATGTGAGGTACTGAAGTGCCCCAACTAAAGACCGATAATGCCGAGGGTCCTTATAAGGTGAAGAGGTTGGGTCTGGCTTGAATTTCTGGCACATGGGAGTGTGAATTGGTTTCGACTCATGCATGGCAGCACGTTCTAACAAGTCGATGGCATATTTTGTTTGATGAAGAGTGAGCCCACTGATCACAATTGCCACCTGAATACCCCAGAAATAATGAAGGGGTCCAAGGTCTTTCATTGCGAATTCACTATGCAAAGAAGCCATGAACATCTATATGAGTGAGTCACAAGAACCGGTAAGTATGATGTCATCTACGTAAAGCAAGAGGACTAAGATACCATTCTCCGATTAATTGATAAATAGACTGGGGTTGGTGGAGCTGCAAAAGAAACCAGTTTGAAGAAGAAATGAACTAAACATGTTAAACCAAATCTGTGGGGCTTGTTTGAGGCCATAAATAGCCTTGTTTAATAAGCAAACATGATCTGAAAAATTGGGATCGGCGAATCCAAGGGGCTGCTCCATATATACTCGCTCAATGAGAAAGCCAGGAAGAAATGCGTTCTTCACATCTAACTGACGAATGCTCCATCCTTTGACAACGGCAATTGAGAGAACTAACCATATAGTCCCAGGCTTCACAATTGGAGAGTAGGTCTCAGAGAAATCAATACCATCAATTTGTTGATAACCCTTCCCAACAAACCGATCCTTGAGGCGATCAAGCGTGCCGTCGGCCTTTAATTTCGGTTTAAACACCCATCGAGAACCAACAACATTCATGGAGGGTTGTCGAGGCACAAGAGTCCATGTTTCATTTTGAGAGAGGGCAGCCAGTTCATCCTCCATTGCTTTCCTCCAACCGGGATGAGAAAGTGCAGAACAAATAGTTCGAGGCTCTTTGGGAATAGAGTCATAAGTGTGGAGTAAAAGCATACTTGGGATTAGGCTTGCGGATTCCAGCTTGTGCACCAGTCACCATGGAATGGGAATTGCAGGTTGTACAGAATCGAGTTGAGCATCAGATTCTTGTGTGGTAGTCAGAATTTCTTTTATATTATAGGAATAATGATTGGGTGAGCCTAGACATGACAGAGGCGTTGCATCTGGTGAACGTGATGAGGGTATTGTATGTTATGAAGAATCTAGATGTAAGTCAAAAATGAGTAATGGAGCCAACAAGGGAGAATCAGTCATTGGTGGTTCCGCTTGTAGCTTTGAGGGTGTGAGGGAACAGATGGGATCAATCCGTGGAGGTGATGAATCAGTCCACTCCTTGAAATGTGACTAAAGGCTCTCGTGAGCCTTGCTTGCAGCTGTCCGATTCTTTAAAGGGGAGGATAGACTCGTCGAACACAACATGCTTGGAGATGAACACACGTCTCGAAGGAGGATAGTAGCACATGTACCCTTTGTGCCTATTATTGTAGCTCATGAAAACACAAAATAATGACTTATTATCAAATTTGTTGTCCTTATTATCCCACAAATAAGGGAAGCAACGTGAGCCAAATATACGTAAGGAACCATAATCTGGGGAGTGACCATATAGCCGAAAGAAAGGATTGTCCCATTGAAGAACTGAGGAGGGAAGCCTGTTGATTAAAAATACAGTCATGGTAAATGCTTCAACCCAAAAATATTTCGAAACATTGGCATGAATCATCATGGTTATTCCCAATTCCCGTATGACTCTATGACGCCTCTCAATCATCCCATTCTGCTCAGGCGTGTATGGACAGAAAAGTTGGTGAATAATCCCAGTGTCTTGCAAGTGGGATTGAAAAAGATGATTAACAAATTCACCCTCACTATCAATTTGAATTATTTTAATAGACCCACCAAATTGTCGAGTTCATACTTCTCAAATGTTAAGAACTGATGAAAGAAGTCTGATTTCTTTTTCAAGAGAATCAACCAAATAAACTTTGTAAAATCATCAACAATAGCAGCATAGTACCTAAAAGAATTCATAGAAATAACAGGAGCAAGTCCCCATAAATCAATGTGAATTTTTGCAAAAGCAGTGGTAGTCTTGGAAGAAGAAGACAAAAAAGGAAACTTAGAATTTTTTTTGAGTTGGCAACTCTCATATAGAGATGTAGCTTTATTTGTGGTGACTTTGATTAAACCAGACTGGCGGAGATGTGCGACTACAACAGCTTGACAATGTCCAAGACATTGGTGCCATGTGTCCTCAGATATAGCCTGAAATCTAGTGGAGAAGAGCGTCATGGGAGAAGCACGAACAGTGTAGAAATTATCCGATTTTATTCCTTCATCAGCACCTATTGTGTAACCGGGTCCTTTATCACAAAATTACAATAAAAAAACTCACAATTCATTCGATAGTCAGAGGTAAGTTGTCCAATGGATAACAAATTTTTTTCTAACTCAGAAACTAAAAGAACATCATGTAAAACAAGCCGAGAAGAACCATTGTCAATAGTAGCGTCGCCAACATGAGTTATTCTTAAAAAATCACCATTACCAATAATAACATGGTCAGAACCATTATAAGGACTGATATTTTGTAAACTACCTTCATGAGAGGTCATGTGAGCGGATGCCCCTGTATCCGAAGCCCACTCTTCATTGCTAGCATTAGCATCAAAATTAAGTGTCGAGAATGCCTGAGGAAGATTATCCGGTTGAATGGAGTGGTTGAAGCGGTGCCAACAGCGAATAGCTGCATGGCCATGCTTATCACAGATCTGGCAAATGATATCTCGAGTATTCTTACATGAGGATGAAGGGCTGAAATTGTTTTGGCCACTGGGCTTGGGCGCTGACTGATTGGCAGGTGCAAAACCTCGCCCTTGTGAGGAGAATGGCTCAGAATTTTTGTGATTTTTATTCTGCGGCTTGGGAGCATTCATGTGGCCAACGAAGGCGGTGTAGGGTGTTGGTTCTGGTGAATAAAAATTGATCCAGGTCTCGTAGCTTTGAAGAAGTGGAACAACTTCAGCATAGGTTGGCATGGGTGGCTTGAGCATTGAAGTAGTGAAAGGCTCATAACGCACACCAAGACCTGTGAGCAAAGAAAAAATCATAGTTTTGTCACTCACGTTGTGGCCAATAGCAGCCAGACTGTCGCAAATGCTTTTGAACTTGCGGATATAGTCATTGAGTGACATCTCTGAGTCCTTCTTTAGATAAGTGAGCTGTTGGGTGAGTTTAAATTCTCTCCTAAGATGCTTGTGCATAGGCCTTTTTGAGAGCCGACCAAACTTGAGCAAACGTGTCCAGGCCAATCACAAGACCAAGCACCTCCTCTGTTAGTGTCCCGACGATCCATCCACGAAGAAGGCGATCGACAGTCCTCCATTGTTGAAAATCGGGATTTGGAACAGGTTCAGTTGAGCCTTCGGGTGCTGGAAGTACAGCAGGGGGTGGAGTAGTGTCTCCAAGAAGATAGCCAACAAGATCTTGACTCTCAGCTAAGGCTAGGACTTGCTCACGCCAAAGGGGGTAGTTTTCAGACTTGAGACGTAGGGTGACAAAATTGCCTACAGTAAGAGATGTGGAAGACATTTTGCTGCTCTGATACCAAGAGAAAATTTTAAAAACGATGGAGTTGAGAAATCTCACCACATAGATTGCATAGGTGGCTTTTCTATTTATAAAAAACTTAGTAACCAATTTACAAGTGAATGTCGTGTGTTATATAGAAACACAACTGCAAAAGGCAACGACCAAAATAAAATAGAAACAGAATAACAAGAATACAATCAAAGGATATTGTCCAGTTTTATAGTTGAGAGAATTGTGGGATCCTTACCCATGATGATCGAGGTGGATGAGCTGGAGGTTTGAATTGGTAAGCTTGAATTTGAATTTTGAATTTGCCCGTGAAGTCCATAAGTTGATCCTCTAACTGTTTTTTCCTCCACAAAAAGATGGTTTTCCATGCAAATTTTGGTATTTGTCCAACTTTATTTTGTTTATATTTATGAATTCGGGCCCTTCATACCACAGAGATATAACCAAGTGAATATTGGTGGGGTGTCCAATGAGAATTAAAAACTAACTTCGTCAAATATGAAAACCTTGATCTAATAACAAAGGTAGCTGTTGATTCATGGGGTATTATTTGTCCATCTTTTCTGATTTCTAAATGGGAAATGGCTGACTCTGTCTTGCCAAACAAGGATATCATAGATTAATAAAAATCAGAGACCACAGTTGAAGCTAATTGTCCAGTTTTTTGTCAAGATATAATTCATCAATGAACAGAAATAGGCAGGCTAATAGATTCTAGAGATGAAAACAAGATTCAGCTCTAGATAAATGAAAGTGGTATTGTGTGACCCATTAACACTACCAGCACTTAATAAAGGCTTCCAAAGAAGAGGTTTATTTTCGGCCCTCCTCTTTCCAAAGAACCTGGCATAACTAATAATCAAAGAGCAAGAAATTGATTTTTGAAATATAGAAAGTCTACAGCAAGGCTAGAAATGACATCGGCAAGAAGAAATCCCACCAAAACCTAAGAAAGAATGAAAATTTCTTCTCTCTTGAATGACAGAACTCAAAGAGAAGGCAAGCGGAGATGGCAAACCATGCAACTGCTCTGGAAGACAAGTTCAACTGGATAACAAGCTGGTCGTGTGACCAGAATCCTTGTTGATTTCAGAAGTAATTAAGAAGACACAGGAAGAGATTAAGCAAGGCCAAACATAGGAAGGTAGGAAGGACTGATTTCAAATACAAAGACCATTTGTTTTCTACTCTCCTTGTAAGAAATCTCTCCACTCTTACACCCCCTACAGAGCCAGATCAAAGACAGGACTAATCGGAACTTTGTTTCTTTATTGTGAATCAATGTAGTTCGGTTTAATTTATGAAATCGGCCTTTCACAGATGCAATGCCATGCAGGCATTGAGAAAGTGGTTGCAAGCCTATATCCTTTGATGTCTTCTTCTTCCAACAGTAAAATAAACATTTCCTCATTATTATTGAACAATGTTGCTCCCCACTCCAATCACATCATTCTCATTTTCAGTATCATTCACATTTGTGGAAGACAATCTAATGGGGAGAAAATATTGAAGTTTAATGTACATCCCAGAATATAAAGTGATCTAACAGCATAGATCTTAAAGCAAGCAATAGTTATTGGAAGCCATGTATCTTAGGCATGTTATGCAAGTATCTCAAAGAACAGTAGTCAAACTACAAATAGTTCAAAGTTTATGCATATAAACAACCACACAGCATACATAGTTACAGGTCCTCTATTTTCTTAGCATAAGCTAACATAAGAAGATAAAGTTGGGTAAATGAAACTAGATGCAATAATAATCTGCATATGAAACCTGCCTTGTGACAGAATGTCCCCCACAATAACACAATATATCAGCAACCTATGTTATTGTTTTATTAACTCTAACATGAAATTAAGTTGTCTTAGAATTCTGAGGGTAACCAGGAGGGTTTTTATTGGCAGCAAGTTAGTCCACTATTATGAGCTAGATGTTAACATAAATGTGATACAGAGGTTTCAACAAGAGACCTGCACCCAGCTGCTAGAGACCCACACTGAGTCCTTCTTGTCATTCCATTTTAGAGGCTATAACCAATTTCATGTAATACTCTAGCATGATCTACACAGTCATTGGCACAAATTTAAGAGCTTCCAGCTATAAGATAATACTACTGTTGCTGGAAACGGGACCCGGGGGCGATCACTCGGCGGAGGAGGAGGAGCTCCGGTGGGGGTGAGCGAGCGGCG
>JAOXJJ010001035.1:83219-93574 GCA_025769935.1 Phoenix roebelenii | reverse complement strand
GACGAAGCGTGGCTCTCCGTCCGGAGGCGTATAGAGATGCGTGCTCTGATAGGTATACATGGGTGTCATCCTATTTTAATAGGACCGAACCCATGTTGGAGTGGAGACTCCCCACTAACATATACTCTATATTGGGGTATTATGTTGCTTGCGAGATTCCCTACAGTGCTCTGGACTCATGCAACATCCTTTCTTCAGGTCCTTCGACATTTGGTTGGGGCTTTACAATCCAGACCGGAGGTAGTTCGGACAACCTATACAGCTTATCAGATCTGGCTCATAAAGAACGTCTGGACATTTGAGAAGAGCTGCCCATCACCTAGGGTAGTGGTGGAGAGGGCACGATTGTTGGCGGTGGAGGCCTCTCAGGCGAACCAATCGGATAGACCTTTGACGACTCTGGATATCGGGGCTCCTCATCTGCTTGTAGAGCATCCCGTTTAGTATTTTTCACTTGGGAGCCCCTACCCCCGAGTTTTTTCAAGGTCAATTTCGATGGATGCGTCCTAAATATAGACAGGAAGGGTGCGGCGGGCTTCATTGTTAGAGGCCTGGACTCCAGGATGATTGTTGCTGGAGGCTGCCACTTGTTTGACATCTCGGTGCCAGAGGCGGAGCTGAGAACGGCTTCGGCTGGTTTGACTCGACCATGGTCCGTAGTAGGATGGTGCTGCAGGCAAAATACGTATTTAGAGAGGTCAATGGAGCTGCAGATTGGGTGGCTTCTTTTGTTGCCAACCATTCGGAGGACCTCCTCTGAGTAGGAGAGGCGGAGTTGCCAGTGCACTTTGTGATGTACTATTTTTTGACTTTCTTAGTTGTATCCGTACACGTTATGTATAATCCTACCGTTTTAGCAAACAAAAAAAAAATTAATTTAAAAAAAATCCACAACTTTGCTGGACATCCTTTGCCAAAGTACTCAACATAAGAACAACGTTCCAAACTCCGCATCTTTACTGAGATCAGCCAATAACTCACAAATAGAGATTTCTTTAAACTCTCCAATTCAGAATATGATTCAAAAATCCTTTAAAAAAATCAACCAAGACACAAGAGTGCAGGCACTAACCCGAGAAGACAAGCCAGAGCAAGGAAGAGAGCACAAATAATATGTATATAGCATCGGCATCTCAGGAAAACGACATTAGAAAACACTTTGTACGCTAGTTCTCGGTAATACAAGAAGAAAGAATCTTCTAGACGACTACAAATACATAGAAACTATATGAATGTAGAAAGAATTAATTTACTGCCGGAGATGAAGAGAGTCTCAGGCTCAAGATGGAGGAGTTTGGGGTTGGGGTTGGGAGGGAGGAAGAGAAAGAGGAGGGAGGAGACGGGCCGTACAGAGGGGGCAGATGGGGTGGAGTTGGAGCCAGGCGTCGGCGCAGTGGCCGTGGAAAGCGTGGCGGCAACCCGGCAACACCCGCGCCGCCGGACCTTCCGCCATCTCCTCCTGGCACACCGCGCACTCTCCCCCTCCCCCCACCGCCATCTTCCCTCCCTCCAGCTTCTCAAGCTCCTCCGCCGTCTACCCTCTTTACTCTTCTCCATCGCCGCCACGGACGACACCCTGCAAAGGTGCACGAAAAACACCAGGGCGATCCCCGCGCACACCAGAAATAGATCGAAGTATAGAAGCCAGAACCTCGTCATCTCTCTCTTCTTTGACTCTCCCCTTTCTCTCTCTTGGGATCTCTTCGCTTCGCTCCGCTTACGCTCCTCGTTTTTTGGGAGCTAGCGCAGAGGACGCGACCGGGTCGTGGTTAAAAAGGTGGGGGAGGGGGTTCCTCAATTGCCGTTTTTGGCAGGTGGCGAGGGGACCCAATCCTTGCTGGACTCGAAATCGATCACGACCACGTGATGGGAAGAGTATTGGTCTGCTGGTCTGTGATCAGACGGTTAAAGGTGCTGCCATGTGTCTCATAGAGCGGAGTAAATATGTTAATATATCGTAATTTGGAAATCTAACTTCAAAATTGAGAAGCGGAGTTGGGCTGGTTGCCATGTGCCTCCCAACAGCTGGGCCCTAGGCGTCGTGGGTCGTGTGCCGCTTTGCGAGAAACTATTTCCTGCACTAGGGCTCGTTTGGTTCGCGAAAAAATGAGAAAAAATATGGTCAACGGAAAAGTAATGAGATGCCTCTTGTTTGGTTGGAGTTTTCAAATGAGAGAGATGAGAAAGTTGTATTTTTCAAATGAGAGAGATGAGAAAGTTGTATTTCCATGGGAATATAATTCCCACATTTCATGGAAAAGACTTTTCCATGAAAAACATTGGAAAGTTATTTTCTCATGAGGTAAGAATCACTTTATTTTTATTTTTTCCCAAAAAGGCCCTTCAGCATTAAAGAAGCATTAAAGAGGCATTAAAGACCTTATTTTTATTAAGGGCATAATAGAAATTATACATAATTTTCCCAGAAAAGTGGATGGCCAACCAAATATAAGCACTTTGGAAATTTGTCACTTTCCCATGGTCAACCAAACATGCCAAAAGTACTTTCCAGGGCATCCTCTTCCTAGGAATTTGTTTTCCAGGAATCATATTCCTAGGAGCGAAAATGCTTCCCGTGAACCAAACGAGCCCTAGATGCACCACCTAGCTTTGCATGTAGCCAAAAATAACTGCTGAATTTTTGTAGATCTTGTTCATCTAATATCATGGAAACTAATGTACTGCCATGTTGTTGCATGTAGTGTAGGCAAAATTTATCATAGTACTTCGAGATCCAGACGTACTACCAATGTTGCTTGTTGATGTGGAAAGCTATATGGCAAAATATTTTGTTACAATACATGCATAATTAGAAATTTTAGCAATAGCAAATTGATATATGGATCCTAGTTCTGCAAATCAAGGTTGGGCTGAATTGTTGGGCTGCATATCGACCCTCGTGATATTTTGTTGATTTTTTCTTTATTCGTAGTACATATTTTGTGGTATTTAGTCTGCAGCCGGCCGGACATGGCAAGGCACTCAGCGTTTTGGATGCGGCACCGGCAAGGGGGACTCGGCGTGATTGTAGAATCCTATTTCTTCTTGTTGGACCAGCAAGATACATGTGTGTCCCCTCAAACAAACAAAAAGATCAATTAATACAATTGGAAGTAATTAGGTTCAGTTAAGTGTATAATTGATAATTGAGGACAGGATGTGCTGGGCATCAACCAATTTAGAGCTAATTGCAGAAAGAAAAGAGATTTCAGACTTATGAACAACCTCCATAGCCATGTAGTAGAAAACAACCCCTTACGTAGCATACCTTAAGCCACTTTTTTTTTGGAGGTTCAATTTTCTAAAAAAAGAAAAGATCTAGTGTATGAGACCTATCTTGTCGTATTAATTTTAAATTTGCCACGTGTCTGCACATGAGAAAATTTTCAACTCTAAAAGATAAACATTACAAATCTCATTCACTAAAGGATAAATGTTGCAAAAATCTCACAACATTTTTTTTAAACAATTCATAAAACTAGAAGCAGGACCTGACCATCCTCATGTAAAAAAAAATACAATGAAAAGCTATTTATGATGGAGAATGGAGTCCAGGGAATGGTGTTGACTCCAGACGGAGAAGCCAAAAAGAGAGTCAAGAAAGATCCAAAAAATTTTCAAAGGAGATAGAGATATTAGTTTCTAGTGAGACATGTTAATCTATTACCAGTTTCAAAAAATAAAAATATATATATTTTTATAATTTTAATTAATTTTAAATTTAAATAAATATGATTTTGGTTAATTGCATTAGCTAAATTGCTATGTCAAAAGTATTCATACAAAAATAGTATTTTATGAGGGCATGCATGTAAATATCAATTTAGAAAGCATCCACACAAATTTTAGTATTTAGAAGGGTATTTATGCAAAATCTGAGTGTTTTGTGTGTTTATCCTCCTAACAATATGTAATTGCATGAATACTCTCAAAAATTGATATTTGCATGTATACCGTTATCAATATTTCTTTTTGCATATTTATTCATCAATGGTATCTTCATCATTTCAATTTAAACCGCTATAACTTCTTAACAATGTTAGATGGCATGCATATATACGCGAAAAAGAAAAAGGAAAATGAAGGGTATGCATTTAAAACAAGTATTTGATGAAGGTTTACATACAAATATCAATTTTAGAAGGGTATTTACACAGATTTCAATATTTAGGAGGGTTTGTATGCAAAAAAAAAACTCTTCTAATTATTATATGAGCTACTTAGTTAAGGGATTTATTACTTACTAGACTGTTAATTTCATTATCTGAACACTTCTTTCATTACAGATTCGGAGAACAAGCTGTCAATAGGATACTGCTATAAGTGTATGTTAGCCATTTGCACCAATGAAGTTTAGAATTTATATTTTTTTTTAGTTTAATATTGAAACATATTTTAGGTTTCTTATTTTGATTAGTGTTTGAAGAATAAATGATGTAAGACCCTTTTGAATAAAAATTCTGGAATGTCTTTAATAGCTTGGATATAATAGTTATTAGAATTTAGAATTTGCAGTTTAGTTAATTCCATTTTTTCCCACTGTGCTATTATAATATCATGATGGCAGTCTGGGGGAAGTACCTTATGAGAATGCAGCAGTTGCTACATCCCTGCCTCATGTCTTCAATTTGAGGATGTAACAAATACAGTGATAAATAGGGAATGATATACAAATTATAATAAGCTATAAAGGTCTAATATCAAGCTAAACAAGAAAGAGGCCATATATGGAAGACAACTATGTGGCTAACAAGGAAGATAACCATGTAGCTGCCTCTTAGGTTTCTTTTTTTAACAAGCTTTTAAGTTTCTTTCTTTAACGGTTATGAGCATGCAAACACCTACAAAGAGGAGATAAGAGTAATTTTGGTGAGCCCTTCTGCTGATGCTATCAAAAGGTGAAATATAAGGCTAACAAATTGATTTATTCATTCCGAATGAGGCATTCAATGGGATTAACAATAGAAGGAAATAAGGTGAAATATTAGGCTAACAAATTGATTTACTCATTCTGAATTATACAGCGTGTCACAACTAGATAGTGAATAAAGTATACCCGACTATTTATTTCTCGTGCAATACCATATACTCGGGTAACTTATCTAACTAGCTAGTTGGGACAGTCTTGATTCGAAAGGTTAGCGTTACAAAGCTACTCATTGGCACATTTTGTGTTCTTACACTCAATAAAATTAACGGCATTACTGAATCTATTGTATTATATAAAAAGTCAAAATTGCCCCGAGTAATGAGTAAATTACGAAATGTCCGCTAAGATTAGAGGTAGATTATACATACATCCAATAGTTTGAAAAATCTATGCTTATCCTTCTGGGGTTCGTTTTCATCCAACACTTTAACTCATAAATTAATGGAATGTTAGCCAAACTATTAACTTAATGGGACCTAAATGCCACATTAGAAAAATTTAAAAAATGACCAAACTAGCCTTAAGTAATATAACATCCATCCAAGGAGGAGAAAAGTCATGAGGTACTATGGGTCTGACCTTAATCTTGATGAATTATTTGAAAAGAGCCATGTGCCAAGAGAAAAACAATCTTGATCTATTAAGTAGGAGGATGCTTCTAAAATTTTCTATTGCAGAAAATTAACATCAAGAGTTTTATCGCTTGAGATAGCCTGTCTATGGTCCAAGCTAAGCTATGGAACTGCAATTAATGCACCCTTCAAAAGGAAGAGTTCTCACCTATGTACTGATTTGGATCCTTTAGATGATAGGCCGAGTGTATATTTTTTTTATATTGCAATTTCTCGATTATTATATGATGATTTCTTAACTTTCCATATATAGAAACATATAGACTATAAATGACATCTCTTATGTCAATGACACCAATGGGATATTAAATGACTAGAGCTATTATAGCTCCATATATGGATATAGGAATCCTCATTGACAGCAAAAATTTTAAAAAATCATCTCTGCAATATTGAACAAGTAGAACTCAAAATCAGCTTATAATACACTAGTATCTCTGATCTCAATAATGCGGTGGGAAGGACGGATGCTAGTCAGAAAGGATGCTTATCGTCGAATGTCAGTTGGGAAGAAAGCATATTGTTGGTCGCTCATCGAGAATAGATGCTCATGGTGGGGTGGCATAATGTTGCCCAGATGTGCAGCCCAAGAGGTGGGGTGAATTGAATTTTAAAAACTTTTTAACTAAATGTAGTGGATAAGTGATAATTTTAACTTGAAGAATATAAGTGCTGAAGCAGTGAATGTATGATAGCAGAAATTAATGAATAGAATTATAAAGAGACAATCACACATAAACATAGAAAATTTATAGTGTTTTGGTGTAACCCACACCTACATCCACTCTCCAAGACTCTTGAAAATTTTACTATAACCACCATGATTACAGTACGGTTGTTTTGCAAGTTCATAACCTAAGTCGTTGTTTTTTCAGGATCATAATGAACTCAGTCGATTTTCACAGATTCACCAACCAAAATCTTAACCTGTTTGTTTTTTGGAATCACAAACAATCTAGTCAGTTTTCATGGATTCGCCAACTAAAATCTTAACATGTTTGTTTTTCAAGATCACAAACAACCCAGTCAGCTTTTACGGGTTCACCAACCAAAACCTTTACACGTTTATTTTTTCGGGATTACAAACAACCCAGTCGGTTTTTTACAGGTTCACCAACCAGAACCTTAACCCTTGCTGAATCCTCCTATTCAACAATTTTCAATTCAAGTTTGGAAGAATCTTTACCAATTTCAAAAATAATTGATACTATTACAACTGAGTTAAAGCGAAGAAATAAATGTTGTAACTAAGTAAACAAGGCTTCAAAGTAAATGAAACAATAAATAAGGATCAGAAGCTTTGAATTGTACAGCAGCAACTTCTTGTTGAATATCCCAACTAATTTCCTCCCAGAATGGATTTTCTCTTTTGATGGCTTTCATGTGAGGATTTGATCTTTGGAAGCTTGGATTCTTTGTTTTGGATTTTCTCTCTTGTTCCTCTCTTTCGTCACTTGTTTCTCTTGGCGCTCCTTTGAATTTATGGACTTCATACTGACCAGAAAGTACAAACTAATCGTTAGACTAAAAAACTATCCGTTGACATCTAGCAAAAATTATGTAGAAAGTAGCCGTTGGAGCTGTCAGGGTAACAAGGGTCATCCCTCCATATTCAGGGGTTGTCTCATGTGCTCAAGGGGACGGCTCAGTAAGCATAAGAGTCGGCTTATTCCTTCAGTTCACATAAAAATTCTGTGCTGGCCTCAAAGAGTCGACTCATGTAGATAATGGGTCGACTCCTTAAGCATGAAGGTCGACTCATTTGTCTCAAGTGGTGGTTCTTTTCTATTTTACTTGGAATGCATAGGGGTCGACTCATTAAATACAAGAGTCGGCCCATTCAGTTTACAAACAGAATTTTCAGAGATCTTGTTTTTATTTTTTCTGATTCTTTGGAGGTTGTAAGAGTTATTTTCTTCTTGACATTTAAACCTTCACACTAAAGCCAACATCATTAGAATACACATTTATCTCAATGGCTTTTGCGATCATCAAAATACATCCTTTAGGGTTAACAATCTTTCACTTTTTGATGATGACAAAACTATTGAGTGTAAAAAAAATTTGCAGTAATATTCAGAGTATTTTTGCAATAACGTTCAGAGCATAAAGATATTCAAAAAATTCAGAATATGTGCATTATTGGGTCTTAAAACTTTCAATATTTAAATTTTATATGTTTTATGAGAAAATCTCCCTCTTTCTAATAAGATCAAGTAAGTTATGCTTCTCCCCTTTTTATTATAAGAGTTTAAGTTGAGCAGGGGTTTTAGTTTCTTTTCTTTTCAGTGGTTCTCCCCCTATTTGTCATTTGATTCTAATGGTTTTTTATCAATTTTCTCCAATATAATTCTTGATGCCAATATTTCTCAAAAAGAATTCTTTTTCTTCTCCTTTTTTTAAATTTCTTTTATTTTTCCCTTTTTTTTAGATTCTTTTACTTCTCCCCCTTCTTGAAATTCTTTTACTTCTTCTTTTTTTTGTTTAAAATTTCTTTTATTTCTCCCCCTTTTTGTCATCAACAAAAGGGTGGGGTTAGAAAATTTTCTACTTTTAGATCATGAATGTAGCATTAAGAATTAAAGAGAATGATTGAATAGAAGGTTCAAATTTAATAGTAATGCTATTATTGAGGCATTAAGAAGTGCATTACCGAATTATAGTACCAGTGCAGTAATTGATGATACTTGAAATTGCATTGTCAGAATTTTAGAGCATTTTAATTGATGAATTGGAAATGTATCAGAGTATTTTGATTTGTAAATGTATCAGATCTTTTACCTTATGAATGCATCAGAGCTTTTTGAAATTTGTATATGTATCAGAGCATGTTGTTTTGTAAATGTATCCCAGGTTTTTTAGTTATAAATGTATCAGGACTTTTTACCACATAAATGTATCAGAGCTGTTGAGATATGTAAGTGTATCAAGGCATTTTATTTTCTAAATGTATCAGAGGATTTTAACTTATAAATGGATCGGAGCAAGTTAATTTAAGAATGTATCAGAACCTTTTGACTTAAGAATGTATTAGAGCATTTGGAGATAAACAAAACATTCAAAGCTTGAGCATAGAGATTGCAGTGAAGACATAATGCAGTAAAAGGGAACAGTCATTGCATTGATAACCAAATAATTTACAGCAGATATAAACCTGTGAAGCAAAAGAAAGTTTATTTCATTTGATACAGAAATAATTTACAGAGTGAGGTGATGTTTTACATGAAGATAATTGTCCAGAATGAAAAATAAAAAATGTGAAAAATATTTGGACAAAGAGTTTCAGATTTAGATAGGACAAGGTATCAGTCTAGAAAAAGAATTTAGGCCTAAGTGGATGATCCAGCCTGATCGGCCTCCTTGTCTCCCAGCAGTTTACTGACTTTGGAATCCAAGGTAGAGGGAGATGCAGTCAATTGAGAGTTTTCTTCTTTAATCTGTTGTAATGACTCAAGGAGTTGATTTCTTTGTTGCCTAACATTTTCTTCAATAACTCCAAGTCTTCTTTGTTGGGTGGCAGCAAGTGTCCTTAAACTCTCTAGCTCAGTTTTTGCTTCTTTTACCATCACAGTTAGGTCATAAACTGAGTTCCAACATACTCTTGAGTGAAAGAGTCCTTGCATTATATAATCTCCAATAAACTTTAACTAGTCTCCTTGTGCACTAGTGCTAGGTGTCCTCTGAGAAGGTCCTGCACTAGCTTGTTCAGCTTCAACTGGCTTTTGTGCCTCTTTTCTTGCTCCTTCTTTCCTTTCATCTCCTTTGTGAATTCATTTGTCATTTACTTTAACAAACCCCATTCTTATCAATGATTTTTCATTATACATGTCACTGTGCTTGAGTTCCATTTTAGCTTCTCCTAGGGTACTGACATCATAGCGAATAAAAATAAGGAATACAACCATACCATAAGAGAGTGATGCTCCCTTTCTCTGTCCAAGATCTGCCATATGCCTCATCATCATGGAAGGAAGGTTCAATGGGTAGCCTAGAAGTAGGTGGTGCATTACTAAAATATTCCTTTCAGATATATAATCAAATCGGCCTATTTTTGGAAACAACATCCGATTGATGATGTGATGAAGAAGCCTCATTTCAGCATTCAGTTGATTGGTCTTTACTTCTTCCTCTTTGCCCACAACATCCTTAGATAGAATCAACTTGACCCCTTCATTTCTATCTTCCAACGTGTCTCTGTCCTTTCCATCAGTGGGAGCCCTAATTGCATTCTCCAAGATTTCATCCGTGATGAGAATTGGAATGTCCCTGACCTTGGATAAAATCTGACCATTCCCATACCTAGCATTGCAGTAGAATTCTCTTACAAGGTCTGGGTAGGTCAATAGATCTAGAGAGCACATGTATTCCCAACCCATCTCCTTCAGATTCACCCCAATGTGAAACCTTTCCCTTTCTAGAAATTGAAAATCTACCTTTCTTCTGGTCGACACTGTTCGGGTTGAGAGTGTTGAGATTGGAATGAGTCTTAGAATGAGAGATAAAGATGACGGAACAGGTGAGGACGGAATGGATTTTTTGCGTTCCATGATCACTCCTAATAGCTATAACTGAAGTATTTTTTTGCGTTTGTTACTTCCTTATGGAATTTCTTAAATACTGAAAATGCTTCATCTTTATGAGCTAAAAACATGATCTATGTGTATCTAGAAAAATCATCTACTATGACAAGACCATACTTGTTTCCACCAAGGCTTATGGTCCTAGTTGGTCCAAAAAGGTCCATGTGAAGTAGCTCAAGAGGTCTAGTAGTAGAGACACAATTTATGGACTTA
>JAOXJJ010001035.1:21061-33678 GCA_025769935.1 Phoenix roebelenii | reverse complement strand
ATTAATTTGTCAATTCATTTACAAAATTCAATCATCAATATGCTGACGATTGATATTTAGGATACAATTTCCAACAGATAGTTGGCATGTGAAGAGGAGAGGAGTTAGGGTGTAGGGCGACAATAAGAAGGGGTCATCTTGCTAGTGGTCGAATGCAAGGAAAAAGAAAAGAAAGGAACCCTAGTTCATGCATGGATAAAATTCTGCCTTCCATCTAGCTGACTTCTTCCCCCTCTAAGTCCATCACGCCATTAGTGTTAGGGGTCTCTGATAAGAGCCTTTAGATTAGATCTAAGTCCTCTTCAATCCTACCATTCCTCTAAATTCTTCCAAGAAGGCAGATCAAAGGTTGATAGTGTCAGGAAGATCAAATTTCAGCCTCAAAAAATTCTGCGAAAGCTAGCACTTCCTCGGGGTTGGATCTCTCCAGGAACTTCGTGTGGATTACTCGTGGATGCCAAACGATTGTGTGGCTGCGAAGCTCGAGCATTTGATCCATTGTATTCTGATTTTGCAAAAGTATAAATCTCATACCAGTACTTTAGATAAGATCTAATCCTCGAGGGTTAGACCTCTTCAGGGGTTCTTCACAGAGTAATCTTCAGAACCTATTCAATGGGTATCCGAAGATTAGTTTGATCGTAGATTAGTTAAGTTTAGAACTTAATAGTCTCATTTCAGATCTGATATTAATCATGCAATTGTTTTAGCATAATCGTTTAAACGATCCCGGCATGTTGATCATGAGTTTTTGTAGTGATGTTTTTGAAATCTGATTTTTTATGCATGCTAGAATTAAAATGTTTAATTCAATTTTTCTGCTGCGATTTTAAAATTAAAAGAACTACGTATGACTTGATCCCCCTTGTGAAGGGGTACGTAGGCAACCGAATAGGTGCAACCACTGAAAAATTTTAAAATTTCAGCATGCAATCACTGCTAGAACCGATCGAACACTTTGAGTGATCATGAGGAGAACAAGGGGGAGGGGGAGGGGGAGATCAGGAGAGGTGGAGAGGGAGGCATGGGGAGGGTTTTGCCTAGGGGATGTGGAGATAAGAGGAAGGGAAAAGCAGTAAGTGGGGGAGAGCCGTAGAGGGTGAGTTGAATTGGGAGTCGGATGGGATGGATCAGGAGATCGTTGGGAGGAGCGCAGAAGGTTAAATAGGTAACTTGTTTAATTTCTATTTATTAAACAGGTTAAATGGGTCGGGTCGGAATACTTGTTTAATAAACAGGTTGGGTTCAGGTTGTAATTCCGGACTAGTTTAATAAACAGATTGGTACATCTGATCCGATATGCTTATGTCCCACCTAACCCGGTTGCTATTCCTAGTTACTATTCCTAGTTAGGGTTTCATGGGTTTTGGGTCAGGCTTCAGCTCAGGCTGAAACTAGGCCCGAATCCAGCAAAAAGTCACTCAGGTAAGCTTAACAGGTCTGCTGGACTGCCCGATGCAGGAGGCCATCTTGGGCCCATTTTCAACTCTATCGAGAACGCAGAGGTGCCGGTTGTTCCACCGGACCTCAAACCAATCCACGTCGAGATACTACCCGGTCAAGCTGGACTGCTCCAGCCGGTCGCCTTCTCTTCTCATCAGTCTCCTCTCTCCTCTCGCCCAATTCTCAGCAATCAGGTGCTGCCCATGAGATGGCGGTGAAGAAAAGAAGCCGAGTAAAAAGAGGAGGATAAAAGAAAAAAAGAGGGGAAAAAAGGTCAGTCTTTTATCCATTTTCCTTCTTTCTTTCCGAGAACTATTCCCAACAAGAGGAAGTGGATTGTACGAAGTAGGGTTACCTTTTTCTAAGCTTAGAAAAGTAGGGTTAACCTCTGTTCCACTGGATTTTTCAGGAATCTTGAAAATGTCGATTTGGGCTCTTAATGGCGAGACACGAGATTCCCATCTTGGAAATCTTTTTGGTTTCTTCCGTTTTTCATGTGTAATGGCTAAGAAATCTAATTTTTTCTCATGTCGGTAAGAAACAACTTGTGGGTCTGTAGCTATTGGGTTCATGGAAGGTACCGTCAGCTGCGGTGGTGAATCAATGGAGACGGAAATGGGCCACAGGGACAGCGATGGAATGGAGTACGGCCTGGAATTGGTTGTGGAACGCAGCAGCGGTGAGGGAGAGGAAATGCCGGCGAGCCCGGTTGCCGGGTCCCAGGGAGGAGACGCCAAAATTGAACCTTTTGAAGGCATGGAGTTTGCCACCGAGGAGGATGCTTGGACTTTCTACAACAGCTATGCTCGTCGTCTGGGGTTCAATACCAGGATCAGCATCTTCCATCGCTCGAGGCGCGACGGGTCCATCACTTCCCGGCAGTTTGTGTGCGCGAAAGAGGGCTTCCGGACCTACCGCACCAAGCAGGACCCCTGCGGTGAAGGGAAGCCAAGGCGGACGCGGGCTGTCACAAGAGTCGGTTGTAAGGCAATGGTCCGAGTGAAGAAGCAGGAGAATGGGAGGTGGGTAGTTTCTAGGCTTGAAAAGGCACATAACCATGATCTCATGGCCCCAAGCCGAGTGCATTGCCTCCGGTCGCATAGGCTTCTATCTGAGAGTGGGAAGAGAGCAGCAAATGATTTCCAAAGAGCAAGAGCAGACCACGGCAGTGAAATGCGGGCAATTAAAGAAGAATCTCATGAGCCCAGAGTATGTTATAGCGAGATCATTCCTAAGACAAAGGTTGGAAGAGAAAATCACAGTATTGTAGAGTATATCAAGCACATGCAAGCTGAAGACCCTGGCTTGTTTTATGCACGGCAACTTGATGGGGATCAGAGTGTGGGTAATGTTTTTTGGGCTGATGCAAGATCAAGAATGGCTTACAAACACTTTGGAGATGTCGTCACCTTTGACACATTGTATAAAATGCATCAACACCAAATCCCATTTGCCACTTTCACGGGAGTTAATCATCATCGGCAACCTGTGCTGTTTGGTTGTGCACTGATTGTGGATGACTCTGAATCTTCACTCACCTGGATCTTTGAGATGTTGCATTCGGCAATGTCTGGACAACATCCCACCTCAATGATCTCCGAACAAGACAGAGTGATACAAGCTGCAGTGTCGCACGTATTTCCCCATACACGACACCGTAGTTGCAAGTGGCACATCTTGAAAGATGGTCAGGATAAACTGTCGCATGTCTTTCTTGCATATCCTTCTTTCAAAGAGGAATTCCATCAATGTATTAACATGACAGGGACAATTGATGAGTTTGAGTCAAGTTGGAGGAGTCTCGTGGCTAGGTTTGACCTTAGAGATAATAAGTGGCTTCAATCAGTATATGGTTGCCGCCATCAGTGGGTTCCCGTGTACTTGAAGAATACATTCTTTGGAGAAATGTCTTCAACCCAACGATGTGAAAGCAGAAGTTCATTTTTTAAAGGGTATATAAATGCGCAGACTGATGCACAAACGTTTATTCAGCAGTATGAAAAGGCATTAGATAGCTGGTACGAGAAGGAGGTGAAAGCAGATTTTGATACGATTTACTCTTTACCAAATCTGAAGACATCATCATCATCATCAATGGAAAAGCAAGCAGCAGAGCTATATACAAGGAAAATATTCAAAATATTTCAAGAAGAGTTGATTGAAACATGTAGATATACAGCAGATGAAATTACTGAGGAGGGGGAGATTAGCATATATAATGTAAGAAAGAAGGATGAGGAACATAAAGCATATACTGTTGAGTTTAGTCCATCTGAAACTACTGCAACGTGTAGCTGTCAGATGTTTGAATATTCAGGCATTCTTTGTAGACATATTTTAACAGTCTTCAGTGAATCGGGTGTTAATATGCTCCCATCTCATTACATTTTAAAAAGGTGGACAAGAAATGCTAAGGATGAAGGTGTTAGTGGAATAAATCATAGGGTGGTAAAGGATGAAGAGAAAGATGATTCCCAAAGTAACAGCCAAGATTGCCAACAATCGCCGACATGGCGCTACAATAGTTTATGTCGTGAAGCTATTAAGTTTGCAGAGGATGGGGCAACATCTATGGCTATTTACAATGTAGCAATGCGAGCTCTACAAGAGGCCGCAAAAAAGGTTACTACAGCAAAGAAAAATGTTGGGAAAGTTGGGTGCCAAGGTGCTTTTCCTAATAGAAGTACCGACAAAGAGAATGGTAAGACATTTAATGAAAAATATCTGAATGTTAAAGGGATAAATTCAAATGAAATAAAACAGACAATACTACCACAGGAAGCTAAACAAACACTATCATCAGAGGAAGTTCTATATTTGCAACAGCCCATTAATTTCATTTTAGTTTCTCCTGGTTTATCAAGTGACTCTGGGTCCCCACATTGTGTAGGTGCAGCAGCTCCTTTGGTTTTAAATACACCTAATGGCCAGGTTTGCTATACCCTTTCCAGTGACCACCTGCTGGTTCATAGTACGCAGGGCATGAATTTACCTGTTTCACTTACTGTCCAGAGACAACTGTTCCCTTCAACAATACCTGCCAGTGGGTTGAACGAAAATGGTTTTCTAATGCTAACTGTTCCTTTAATGAGCATCCAAAGAGGAGATCCCAAGTTTGCGGGAACTGCATCGCAGCCACCTCAGGTTCCTTGTCATCCAAAAAACCTTATTTTCCTTTATGTACTTTCTGTTCCATTCAAGTCTTCATGCTACAGTTATGCATGTTAAGCCACTTGCACTTCAAATAGCAAGTCTTTGTGATTAATTGCTCATGGCTGCACCTATGAATCCTAAAAAAATCACACAAATTATGTTGCTTATCTGAGTCCCTTGGATCATGTTTATGTGTGCATCATTGTTTTGCTACGGTTAGACCTGCTGGAAATGCCTCTGAGTTTTTGCTGGTTGTCAAATATGTGCTTAAGCAAATACATAAATCTTACAACACATTCTAAATGGCTTTGCTTTCCTCCTTGTTTTCCATTTATTTATAAATGGAGATAATGTCTGACTTTCCATTGTATCTAATATAATCATTTAATTCTCTATTTTCTATTTTTAATCTTTGGTTGTATATATTTTCCCGAGTGTCAAACTATAATTAATGATTAATAACGAGGACTTAACCAAGATTTGGTTAAATTATTTATTTATTTGTATATTGGCATTTGGAGAGACCATGTTTGACAACTTGTCATTCATACAAAGGCAATTCACGAGAAGTTAGAATTTGTTCATAGAATTAACCACCAAAGGAAGTTATTTTTGGAGGAAACTATCGACAGTTATAATGGAAGGGAGTTATTTATGTAAAGAACTACCTGTGGGAAGTTATTATCGGACATGGCATCCCCTCTTCATTATAAGAAGATCAAAAAAGCTTCATTTGGATCTCTCTCATCTCCTAGAAAAACATACCACACCTGGATGTGGGGAGGCTTTTTAAGCCTTTCTTGTATCTTTTTTAATTCCTTTTTCCTCTAAAGTGAAGGTCTGACCTACTCTAGAATCTTTATCCTCTAGAACAAAGGTCCTATTTATTCTAGAGTTTAAGATGTTCATGGTCATCTTGCAATCAAGGAATAATTTTCATTTCTTCTTTTTTAATTTTTCTTTTATACTTTCAAGGAAAATGGATGAGTCACATTGTCTTCTTATTCACTATGCATGGAACAGTTTTCCTGAGATATTGGTGATAGCATGTGAATCAATCAACTAAAACTCTCCAGTTATTGGGACATCATGAGACTTGGCCAATGAAAGCATAGGTTGATGTTAGGAGTCATAGGTGGCACCTTGGTCCTTTGATCACATTGCTAATGTTAGTCCTCTTCTTTAACAAAGGAAAAAGAACATATGAAGGAACTGACAACCTCTCTATTAATCATGGCGCACTTGGCTTTCTGAAGAAGTATCCATGTGAGTTAACCTGCTCAATTAAGAGCTTCATGAGAAACTAAATTATGAAACAAAGGCAATTCTTTTAAGATGCCCCAAAACTTGAATTGTGAAAGAAAGGAAATTTATAGGAACTTGGCTACCAACAGGTAAGCATTAAAGGATGAAGCAAGGAGGGGGTTGGAAGAAGGAAAGAGAAAAATAACTAAATTACAAATTCTTTGTAATGGTCTTGATAAAACCGTCCCTTTTCTATGGTAGGTCATGACCTTTTATTTGTTTCTTTTTCTAGGAAGAGAGTGAAAACTAAAAAAAGAGTCTGCATAAATACCCATAAATTAAGGTTGTAGCTGTTTACAAATTGAGTCCAACTTAAGAAACCAGTGGGAACACAGACTTAAAACTGGTTTCCTAATATCTTCTCTGTGGTCTCTCTACATTGTGATGCGTTTTCATAACTTTTTTGATTAATTTATGATTCTGTTTCCTGCATTAAGGTCTCTTTCTACCAATTTTTCTTTTTCTCATTTTGTATTGTTTCTTGAATCAGTTTCCTCTAATGGCAACTATGGGAAACACTTTAATTTTTGTCATATTCAGTGCTCAAGGGAAACATCTGCTTCCTGTTGCATCAAACACTCTGTTGCCAGCAGATTTGGTTGGGATCTCTCAATATCACCACTGAGAGCAGCTTTGATGGTAACGCCAAAATATTTCTCGAGCAAGTATAAAAGTACTTAAAATTGTAAATAACAAGAAGCACATTTTGATGAAAAAGTAAAAATGCATCTCTTCCAAGGGTATCCGTGGAAGAGGAGAAAACTTGTTTAAAATCATTTCCAGTTCGCGAGTTCTGTTTTAGTCCTAAAAGGTTGCAATTCATTTTTAGAACTGATGTTAAGGATGGAATCTAGGATGGAATTATTTGAAAACCAGATTGTTTTATTCTGAAATTTAACTTTTATGCTTTTCATGATTACCTATATTGTCCATGATGTGTCAGTATGTTATCCAAAGTTAATCTTGCTCTTTAAAGTCCACACTCTTAGTTGCTTCGTACTGGCATCTCCTAGGAATGATGCTTGGTTGTAGCTTATGTTGCTTTTAGGCTAATTAGGGCTAATTTAGTCTACAACAAATTTATCCATGAATCAATTCAACATGTTCCGGTACTTTCAATTTAACCAACATGAAGTATTGCTTTCATTTTACATTTTCCTGTTTTCTTTAATATTTTTAAGAGGAAGAAAGATCAAAATGATTGGTTGTTCTGAAAAGTAATCTATGAAAAAACAAATTCTATTCCAGGCCCGGCATGCATGGGCCTCTTAATTTGAAACCTTTGCGATTTTTTTGTAAAATGTCAAAGGATCATTATAAATCAATTCAAAAACATGCCAAAATTGTTAATATTGCATTTTAGAGTCCATCTAAGATTTCTGGCTGGAACTTACATGAACATACTAAATTTAAGCTTTTCTTTATTTGGTTAAATTTTTAGGTTCTTTTGTTTTACAATTTTAGACTAGTATGTTCATAAGCTATGCTACTTTAATTCTAGATATACTTTATTTCGTGGAGCTTGACTCAGTAATGTCTCTATTTATATATATTAGGTGAAAATTAACTTAACATGTTAATTATTTTCACTTATGGAGTATCCTTCATATTAATCATGAGTTGCTATTTGGTAGTTATCATTTTTGACCTAAATGGCTAAGCCCAAGAAATGGTAATCTTACTCAACATGGATCATATTTATTCTATACAAAGTGTTCACATGCTAACTCTGATAAGAAGATTAACACCCCCAGGAGGTGTTTTATATGAAGTATGCCATAAGATCTGAATGGAGAGAAACCAGAAGATGTTCCATTGTTTGGGGTTGTTCATTACCTTTTTTTCATGAAAATCTTGATGCAGTATAATGCATGTGAAAGTTTGGCAAGTTGGGGTTGGATGGTGCGACTTTGGGGAGGACCTGCTAGGATTTGGATAATTTTATGTTCACTAATGGAATATATTTTTGATGCCTATTGATACTCTACAACACCACGTAGGTATGAGAGATCTTGTTTTTGTATTACTTCCCTTGCTCCCTTGCTATATTAAGCTATCTAAAGTATAACATTAGTAATAGTAAAATAGAAAAGAGATAGGGCCCTTCAATTCATCACGAGTATTATTTCTCTTGGAGTCCAGTGTGATTCTCACATCATGTGCTATCCATTTCTTGGCCTATATATTCTGATTTCTATCTCACTACCTGTTTCCTGATATATGATTTTTTTTATTCTTTATGCATAACATTTTTGATGTTGATCTCAGCCTGGATGATGAATAGGTGACTATTAATTTTAAGTTTACTGTCATAAAAGTTAAAACTGTGAAAGAAATTTTCAATATAGGTTGGGAATTACTTTCAGATAAGAATTCATTAAGGCAATCCCAAAGAGTTGGGGCAAGGCTTGATAAAAGGGTCAAGATTATTATTTTTTTTTAAATTAGTGATAATTTGTGAGTAACTCTTTTAATTATACCTGAGGACCATAATTATATATTTTATTTTATACTTCCAACTGATCTCTAATTACTCGTTCCTTCTAGACTAGTTTCTTCAATCTAATAATGTATCAAAGGACCAACTGAATCCATGGTTAATGAGAAGAAACTTCACGCATCTTGAAAAGTAAAATTTTTTCAATACACCAGTATGCTATCATATATAAAAATGTGAATGTGTTTGTATGTGGTTGTCTTGTTAGTTTTCCTGCTATCTCTATATTTACCTTATAAACAATGTTTTTTGGAATAATTATGCAGTGTATTTTAATGTTTACCAATTATCAACATGGGGTTTGTGGTTATTTTCTGCTATTCTCTGATGCTCTTAACTTAATCATCAAATCCACCACGTCTCCACTAGCTAAGCTTGCTTCCAGAAAAATGAAGAAATATGACTCTTCATTGGGGGGAAGCAAGGTCTCATGGTCTCAATCAGCCATTATCTTGTACCTTTGAATCTGAGGGCAGTCCTACTGAACTTTGAATTCTTTGAGGTCCAAGACCTAGACATTGTGTTGTGCTTATTGGTTATTAACAATCTATAATACTAAGATTCTTCTGAATCCATTGCTGCGTATATGCCTTCACCTTTTTTGGAGAGAGAGAGAGAGAGAGAGAGCACAAATTTTTCATGACAGGGCAACTTTGGCATGGAAAAAGAGGACGGTAGTATTTCCTCTTGTTTGACATGACAAATGAATCCGTTTTGGTTTGTTGGTAGATCATCTTATTGTATAAACTTTAGCAATAAATCACATGATAGCCGTCCTCCAAGCATTCTTAATTCATTGGGCGTACATTGTGACCATGTCAGTCATGCTATGCAACGGTGACAATGCGACTGTGTCCATGCAAAAACTGCATCAGATTTATTCTCCATGTTCACATTCTAGTGTTCTACCTATTACTTAACCCTTATAAGTTAATCTAATATCACTAGTATAGCTTAACATGTATGCAGAATGTCCAAGAGGTGCTGATTGTCAGGCAACTTTGGCATGGAAAAAGAGGACGGTAGTATTTCCTCTTGTTTGATGACTAATAAATCCGTTTTGGTTTGTTGGTAGATCATTTTATAGTCCAAACATTAGCAATAAATCACATGATAGCCGTCCTCCAACCATTCTTAATTCATTGGGCGTACATACTGTGACTATGTCGGTCATGCTGTGCAACGATGACAACGCGACTGTGTCCATGCAAAAACCGCATCAGATTTATTCTCCATGTTCACATTCTAGTGTTCTACCTATTACTGAACCCTTATAACTTAATCTAATATCACTAGTATATCTTAACATATATGCAGAATGTCCAAGAGGTGTTGATTGTCACATTATCTTTCTACTACCCCACCTTTTTTTCATTTTCCAGTCATGAGCGGTTTCAGAACTTTAGAAGTCATTCCTTTAATTTCAAAAATTTAAGCATGATTTTGAACCTGGTAATTTTTCTATAATACCATTTTGTGTTTGATAACACTGAAGCCTTCAGTTGACAAAAAACCTGGTTACTATCATGTTCCCCTGGCAAAATTCTCTTTAACATTAATATTAACTTCTTCCATCTCTGTAAGCTTTTCTATTATCATAATTTTTATATCGAATTATAATGTTTCATGGGAGAGTGATTATTGATTAAATCTTCAGGGACTGAATTTGGTTACGATAGGACATTCCAACGCCAGTCCAGGCACTGGCAGCAATACTGCAAGTTTAAGTTCATCAATGCCATTTGTAGCAGTTCCGATGGAATTTTGTGTGCCATTGGTGGCCAATTTATCAGCTGCTTCTTCAGGTGGTGCTGTCAACCCCCACCCTTCTTCTGAAGTTTGAAACAAGTTTCAACTTCTGTTTCGCATTTCTTTCATTTGCCCGTCCAATTACAATAATGTTCAAAAAATTTACCAAATTATCTATTTTCAGCTTCAATTTTCTGAACTTGTTTCTCATGCTAGCAATGCTGCATCTAACTACCATTAAGCATAAATTCTTTTTTTTTTTTTTTTAATTTCTATCATTCTGTTTTGCTGCTTATCTGTTCAGAAACCTCTACTGTTCAATTTTTCATTACAAAATAGTAAGTTCTGATTGTATTCTAAAACTGAAACAGCCCCATCAAATTCAAGCAGTACACGTTATTCTGGAGGTACTTCCCCAGCACTGCATCAATTGCAACTGGCTCCGCACCTGGTAACAGCACAGCAGTCACATACAGCAACGCCAGATGGAGCACCTGATTCTCCAGCAACAGTTGATGACCCATCAAGATTACCTTTGGTTTTCACAAATCCCATTCGTGCTGCTGCCCTCGCTGCAGGGGCTCGAATTGCCTCACCATCTGATGCTGCTTCAATCATCAAAGCTGTACAGTCGAAAAATGCCTTCCATATCAGAGCGGGGGAGTGCTCACCGAGCAGCTTAAAACCTCTTGGACCAAAACCATCGGCCCCACATCCAGCCAATGTTCATTTTGTGCCAGTTAATCGAAGTGGCACAGTAAATGTGGTCTTGCCTGGCAACAAACAAGTTCAAGGTGGTTTCAGTGGAACCATGACAATATCCAAGGCAGGGAACTTACATGGCCAGGCAGTCCTTCACAAGGAGTTGATAAAGGATGAAATGGCAGCAGATGGTGACAGTGAGGACCAGACATTGGAGGAAGGAGCAATGGAGTTCACTGATTCAGAGGATGATGAGGTATTCACTGATGCCGAGGCAGGTGGAGGACCTGGTGTGAGTTGGGCAGCAGGGTGATTTTGAGGTCGAATTGTTGAACAAGTTGGCTGAGGGGATGCCCTTTTATGGCCTTCTAAATCCTTTATACTCATCCTCAGAGAAGCTTGCTGCTAGAACTGTGCTTATTTCTCTCATTGACTGCTTACTAACCCTTTGTGCAGGGATGGTTCGAAATTCAGTTGTCTTCTCACTCGCTACCACAATTATGTTTTCTTTCTCTTTCCTTTATTTGGTCGGTCCAAGCTTCACATTTTGAATATTGAATGCTTATCACTGTTCATAGTCATATAGATCTTTCTATGCTCATTGGATATGTAACCTGGGCATGTTATTTGCCCAGCTTACAGAGGAACCTAGTGACGTGTATTTGGCACTAACTCCTGGTTTGATGATGCTAATTGCCATTTTGGCCTGATCTCTGTGGCATGGATAGGGATATCATTGAAGATATATTTACTGCCACATGCTTGATATGTTACTACAAATTTACAAGTGGCACGATAATGTGGAATCAGAAATTTGCCCAATCCAGCTAGCATCAGAGGAGCCAATGGGCAGAAGCCAGGGAGAGCATTTAGGTTTTGACAGCTGATTGGCAACATCAAAGCATATAGCACTGTTCCATCTGGATAATAAAATGATATTCTAGCAAAAGTATTGCTCTTTTTCCAGATTTTGGAACCAAGTTAACCATGTAGCTGGAATAGAGGTTGGTCCTACCATTTTGTTGAATTAATGTCCGCATCTTCAGCCTAACTGGGATCCACTCAGCATCGACCGTTCATGATCTCTACTATCGCAGATGGGCAGGTGACCTCGCAGTCCAGAGCAAGGGGCTTCATGCTGGAGCCATGCTCAAGGAGGCAAAAGGTGTATGGTTGCACCAATCTCATCAGGAAGCGTAATGAGGTGAGAATTCAAGGACGGGACCTTCCAGACTTTCAGTTATGGTTGATCCCAAAAATATTTTAAATAAAATATGCATTTCAAAACAAAGGATTTTAAGTTTTGTAATTGTAAGATTTGTCACAAAAGATTGCACGTCCTATCGGGATAAAAATCAGAATTGCTCCCTTTAGTTTTTCAGACCCATTTGGGTTACCTTAGGCTGACCCAAAATGCAAATCAGCTATAAGTTGGGTGTATTTCAATAGTCGTTTAGGCTCAATTGAGACTAGATTTCTAAGTTTAAGGTACAAAATAACAATCTCTAAGTATCAAACTAAATTCTGATGGTAAATGCAAAGGGAATGTGCCCACAATCTTGCTCCATTGCCAACCCTTAGGGTTACCGCACCTTCCGTAAACCTTCTACTTTCCTTTAGACCATGCATGGTAGTGCACAAGTGAACACTAGAACCAGAGTCTATAACCTAACTGGAAATAGAAGAAACCATTAGATTAGTTTCAATAATGAGCATATTAGACATACCTTCAAAAGGCATGTCACCCTTCTTGCTCTTTATGTTTCCC
>JAOXJJ010001032.1:36340-73277 GCA_025769935.1 Phoenix roebelenii | reverse complement strand
ATTTAAGGGATTATGCTTGCTGAAATTTATGTATGCAGAATTTTCAGCTTGCTGATTTTTCTGCATGCTGAATTTTGTATGCTTAGATTAATGATTCTAATGCTTTGATAATGTGATTACACATGTCTTTCCGCTGCATATCCGAAAATTTTTGAATTTTCAGCGGCATGTGACAGATCCTAACATCTTCTTCTTCCATCTGGTAAGCCCCTTGTTTTTCCTCTTCATTTTTCTTCCTGATTTTCTTCTCTCTCTCTCTCTCTCTATTGTGCTCTTGTGGGGGAAGGAATATGAACTGGACATTGCCATCACAAAAAGGGGGAGGAACAGACCACCTTCTTCTTCTTCTTTAGCTTTTGCAGCTGCTATTGTCTTTCTGCCCATCATAAACAGAAAACAGGATATATTACCCCTAGTTTTCTTCTTCTTCTTCTTCTTCTTCTTCTTATACTTCTTCTTCTCATGCCCATGAAAACTAGATAATCAGTTATGATAACCAACATTTGCTAAATTGATATGTTTTGTATTAGAAGTATAAATTTTAATGCTTTTAATGTTTTTACTTGTGTTGATAAATTGATAATTTATTTATAGATATGTATATACTTACATATGTCTTTAAACACACATCAGATGTAAAAAAAGGCTTTTACAAATGCTTTGAGCTTTGATCTGGGGGTTGAAAAATGCAAATGTATACCATTGGTTGTGATCAACAAGGCCAAGAATGGTAATGTATAAAAAATTGCACTAGGCCCCTTGATTATGCATCAAGTTGTTCCAAATAGACTATCATCCGAACTAATGTGAATGGGAGGTTTCAAGGCTAAGCAAAAGGCCTCCACAACACATCAATTTTTATATGTAGAAATTTAGGCCTTGTGGAATACACAAATATTTTAGGCCGTGTAGAATTCATTTCAAGCTGTTGAGGAACTATATGCATCATAATATTAGGGTGTGCCATGTGTCATGTTGAATTGTACCGGTAAGATATCGGTAAAGGACCAGTTCTTGAGACAAAGAACCTTCGTAAAAAGATTCAAAACCAGAATTGCTGAATTATTCTATTTCACTAGAATTGATAGCAAAGACTAATTAACTACTTTATGCAAATGAATTTGATTTATCTTGAACATATGAATGCAGTTTTTACTATTAAGCAGAAATTTGATAGTTGTCAAAGGCTCAAGGCATGGTAAGGTGTCCTCTTGGATCCTAGGCCCAAAGTGCAGTGTGCTCCTTGGCGAAGCGAGGCACAAATACACACATACACATACAGACAAGCATATGTCAATACATACATACACATATATACATGCATATATCCATACATATATATATATATACATATATAATATATATTAAGAATTAAAACTTTGTAACAAAAAAAAAATGTTGGTTTCTAATTTTATTGTTTTTGGGTTCAGAAGGATATTAATCCCTTATCTCTTAAAAGCTGCATTACAAATGGAGATGAGACCAATAAGAAGACTAATTCTTTGGATATCGCTGATGCTAAAACATGGAAGTGGAAACAAGAATTTTTACAGAAGCTTAAATGCTTTTTCTACATGAAATTGTAATGTGTGCATTGTGCAAGTGCAAAATTAGACATATCTAAAACTTACAAGTCATGCTATACCTTAAGTCCATCTTTAACTGAAGCACTTTTCTTATTTACTAATCCAGATACGTCATCATTCACTCCATTACCCTTTTTAGGTTTTACCTTCCCAGACAGACTCCTTTCAGCAAAAAAAATTTCAACCTGCAATCATACAATATTTAGTTGTTCAGTTGTTTGCTCATTTAGAATTTCAGATATTCAATTCAGACACCACCTTTGCTAAAAGACGATAACAGTGATCTATCATTTTGTCTACAAGTATAATCCAATGCCAGAAGCATGCCGACACTTTTACCCAGTAAATGATAAGATTTACCTCCTTAGGTTTTTGTGTCATCAACTCCTTTGAGGTAAATGAACCATCAGGATTTGGGGTGCTAACAATTTGTCCAACCACAGTGTTGATTTTCTTGGTACACTCAGCATTTGCAGGATCTAAATGAGAACCATGACCTACTTCTACTCCATTGAGTTTAGTTCTCTTCTTCTTTATATCAGCCCCATCATCTGCATGATAATTTACCCAACCAGTCAGAATAGCAACAGGCAAAGCTCTCATATTCTGAATTACTTATGGATAGCAATATAACTTGAGTACTAGCTGGAAAATACAACTTGTAGATCTTCCATAAATCACATTCAACTGTGCTATACTTGAAGCAAAATTATATATTGTAATCAAATACACTGACAACTGCAATATATGGATTCTATCAAGGTTCGCCGTCTTGGTATCGAACTCCGTACCGGTGCCACACTAGCACAGTATCGATACGGTACACTATGAATTTTTTTTGGCGTACCGACACTTGGTACGCCACCCGTACCGAATACCGGTACCAAACCAGTATGGTACGGTACGTCCCGTACTGCTCGGTTCAGACTGGTACGACGTATCTTGGATTGTATAAAAAATATTATATACATATTTGTAACTCTATTTCTAGGTGTGAAGGTGATCGATAATCAAATACGAGGTAAGCGTATGAGTGCCACGCATACAACAGTGCATACAGCAATACAAAAATAAATAGCACAGCAAAGAACTCATAGTGACACTCTCACTCCATCCATCATATATTATCCAACACTAATACAGAAATGCAGTGCGATGATAGCTCAAATGCATATGTTTGCTATTCTAGTTGCACTCAATCCATTTGGTTACCTTGGTAACTGGACTGATCATCATAGATTTCTTCTGTATCACACATAGGATGATGATATGGAGTAAAATTCTCCTAGATATAGTGGGAACCAATCAGGATCCAGTCCATCATGGCCATCCTAGATGGAACCGGTGAGAAATCAGGTCCTAGGACAACTATGAGAACTTGGTCCAACATGAATCGGTGCATCATGGACTGTCCCAATAGGTGCCAGATGGGGGAAATTGGGTTGGTGACCAGGTCAATCAGTATCGACTGGGATAGAGCCGAGACATGGTGAGAAGAACAAAACTGAAGCTGTATGTCCTGTTTTCACAGATCAAGAGAGAGGAAAAGTGAGAAGAGAGAAAGGAGAGGAAGAATGAAAAAGGAAGAGCTCAAGGTATTTTTTTTTAAAATTTTGTCAAAGCACTGGTTATTGATGGCATTAACGGATTGACCCAATCATGCGAACTAAGAAATCTACCTAGTCCTAAAATAAGACAAAAAACTGACAATCTTCTAAACATTCATTAAAAATAAAAATTAATGAAAAAATCAAAATAAAATAAAATAAAAATTTAGTGTTCAAGTGATTCACTAGGATGCCAAAGCATCCAAGGGTGATGAGACAATATTGTCCCTTGACCTGCCCCAGACCAAAAAAAGTCCCAGTATTGGGATTTAACACCTTGGTGGAAACACTTTCATGCTAAACCCAGCAAATCCTTTTTTTAAAAAAAAATCTTGAGATATTGAAAGCATTAGCAATCTACTCTTAGGTAAGAAGACCCCCATTTTAGGCTAGTAATGTTCACTTGCCTCAAGGATTTAAGTCCTAGTGGGACAGCACAACATGCCAGCTCCCCCAGTGTTGGGAGAAGATACCATCTCAAGCGTCGAGATGGAACAAGATATCCACCATCCTAAGTGTTAGGATGCACATCTCGTTCAACAGAATGATTGGGATGACCCTGTCCCACAGGATTTCAATCCTTGCTTTGCGTACTGGTTTTGCACCTAGTTGCAAGCCTTCCTTCACCTCTACATTTACCCTCTTCACCTTACTATACCTTTCTAAACCTCTAACCATTATCTATTTTCATTCTCGTCAACTAGGGTATCTTTTAACTCATCAATTTTAGATGTTTACCTCAAAATTCTGCTCGTATTTGACACCATAAACCCCATATATGTGTCTCATTGGATCTAGTTGATGGTATGTTTTCTATCATCCATGGTTTCAGGTTATATCCTTGTCAGACAAAGTCGGACAGCATTGGAACCCAGCATCAGTCATCATGACACTTGTTAAAATCTCTTTTCTGATATTTTCATTTTTATGGTAAGAACTGATATTTTCATTTAAATAAAAAGTGTTTCACTCTTTCTTTTGAGGGGTCTGGCATAATGTCACTTATGCCCAATGATTCAAATCCTATGGAATGGACTGTCCTGGTTTTTCCATGGAACATGATGCACCCGCATCCCAAAACTCAAGACAGTGGATGTCCCATATGGTCCCCGTCCCCATCCCATCATGTCCCATTTTGAACTTGGGATGGTGCTCTATCCTCACACTTGGAATGTTGGGATGGCCCGCCATCCCACCAGGACTTAAAGTCACTGCTCATGCCAACACAGCACATAAAGTATTAGCTGGTAATTGGCATGATACTTTGGCTTGGTAGCATTAATATTTTAAGCAAAACACGATTTAAACAATTTTGGATTTCTAGTAGTCTAACTTCTACATTTATTTGTGAGAAGATATGATGTCTAGTGCAAGTGCATGCTGCACACCTGCACCCGTGAACCCAACAGAGAAAAAGAGCATAGAAAATCTGGCATATGTTTTGTCATTTACTATTGCAACCCATAGAAGGTCGTTGGAGGCACACAATTATCTTAATCAATATAAACAAACATTTAAATATAATATTGAAATTTAGAAACATACATGGTCTGTTGATACACAACCAAACTAACAATAATTCTTATGTTTATTTCGGTCCATGGATTCTTTATTTTCTCCATAAATTTTCAAACTTCATGCTGCATTGTTTGAAACAGGTTACTGAACAGTGAACACATTATCATTATCAAGAGGCATGTACTCTACCAACATAGCTACAGCATTGAAAATCATTCAAGTTTCCACAGAGTACCTGCAAGTTCAAACGGGCCACTCCATTTTCTACTGTAGTTTCTTTGGTACAGCATGTAATTTAGTCAGTGTTACTGCATTTATGAGAAGAATATGGGCTGGAAGTCATTGTACATATAATTAATGCTGCATATAATCTAGTGGGGCTTTCAAACCTAGAAAGGCCGAACCGGAACAAACCGCCCGGTTTGGCCCGTACCGAGCCGAGCCGATCCGGTGGGAAACCGGGTCAGTTCGCCTACTGGAGTCCGTTCTAGCCTCGAACCGGACGGAATTGGCCCAAACCCAACCAAACCAGCCTAGAACCGTTTGGAACCGGTTGGTTCCGTTCGAACTCGGTGCGAACTGTCCATCGACCCGGATGGTTCGCACCGAGTCGACCCGGCTCTGAACCGGGCCCCCTCCTCTTTTCTTTGTTTGCTGATTAAAAGATGTTGGGAAGGCCTTCTCGAGCCTTCCCAACATTCTTAGAAAGCTCTCTAGTGTTCTCCCTTCTCCTCATGGCGAAAATCACACCGATTCAATACAATTGAAAGAAGATCCAACCTAAATAAGGTGTGCTTCCTCTCCCCTATCTCATTTTCTCAATTTTTTTGGCTTAGAAAAATAGCTCGAAATTTAAAAAATATGGAGATCATGCCAAAATTTTGATTCAGGCTTGATTTTATTATATGTTGTAGATCTATGGATGATCTATACGATGACATAAAAAATTTTAATTTTTAAATTAAATATAATTTTTAAAAAATAAAAATATATTTTGGATTAAAAAATAGAAAACATATATTAAAAAATATTTTTTTAAAAAAATATAATGTGCATAATTTTGATGCGATCATGTGCATAATGGCCTAGGCCTAAATTTCAAAAGAATTGAGAAGTAAATAGCCTTTGATGCATGCCCACATGCCTAGAAAAATATATGTAGTATTTATTGTTGGTTTCTATATGGATCTAACCTGAAATTAATTTTTTAAAATATTAAAATTTAAAAAATATTTTTAAATTTAAAAAAATAAAAAATATAAATAATATCAAAAATTATGAAAAATTAGTAGTATGTATTACATAATTCAGAAGTAATTTCTGAAGTAGAAAACATATTGTTCTGAATTTATAATATTTAAACATATTTTTAAATTAAAAATTATTAGAAATACATAAATAAATAAATAAATATGAAAGATTAATATTATGCATTAGATAAATCAGATATATTTTCTAACGTAAATAAAATTTATCTTCATTATAACAAAATTTTACTATTTTTAGTAATACCCTTGGTTTCATTACACCATAGCTGGAATCGATATGGATGACGAACTTCTAGCCACTCTACGTAATGTAATTTACAAGATGAAGCCTGATCCAGAAATTGCGGTCCTATGTCTAAAAAAAATAAGTTAACTTAAGTGACTTGTATAAGTTAACTGGTATTTTCAATTATTAACATATTACAACACAGTTCTTTTTCAAATACTAAAATATTTAGAGAGGGCACTGACAGTTTTAGAGTTTCGGCAGTGCCGAAAGTAATTAAAGTATAAATCCAGGTATATTACACATCAGGAAGATATTTACCTAGCGTTAGATGGTTACTAATATCGTACTATCTTATATGTAATTTTCTTCAATGTTTTTGCAACTGAATAGTAGATTTATTTTGGTTTGTCCGCAAAAAATCTTAAGCGGCTAGCGATCCAGAACCTCTCACAGACGGTCTCCTCGAGTAGGTACAAAGGGTAAGCGAGCAGCGAGTGGCACGAAGGCTAAGAAAGCAGCTATCCAGCACGCCAAAAAAGAACAAAAAGCACATGAAGCCCCAATGGAAAGTGTCGAGGAATCAATTCACTCAGATTTAGAGATTCAGAGACTAGAAGCAGCAGTTTTGGTGGTCATGGATCTGCTGGCCATAGATGGAGTAGAGGACATGAGACCACTGTTTATAAGACAGCCGCAAGATGGTCTTCGATTCATCGATGAGTCCGAATTTACGCATACTATACAGGATAGGGACTACAGTGCACGATCTGATAGAGTCCGCGAGGATCCGATTGCATATAGAAGATAGGCTCCTCAAGGTCATTCAGAACACGATGCAGCTACAAATAATCTCGCACGTAAAGTAAGATCCATAGACGTATCAGGTTTGGAGTCGTATATTGAAATCTATTACCCGCAACCATAGGCAGCCTATGATCCGTAAGGATACGAATATGGACATGATGCATCTAAGGCATCTTCTGATGGAAACTATCCTACACAGCCCGGAGCATCTTCCAGTGGCCCCTTCATGGTTGTTCTATCAGCTAGTTTATCAACAAGAGGACACCTCACAGAGCTACAGCTTCAGCAAGAGATCCGAGAGTACTTATACCCTGAAGTGTGTTTCTTATGGAATTAACATACAAGACTACAACGCCATTTAGTTAGAGGAGTAGGCTGATATGCCTTCTGACTATGCTAATGATATGCATATCTACAAGAGGCATCGCCACTCGACGAAATTTTAGATATCAGTATGTATGTTTTACTTTAAATATGTATAATTGATTCTATTATTTTATATTTTTCATCTCACTACTTAATTTGAGGATATTTCATATTGTTTTTTGTAGCATGCAACATGTCAGTAATCATTTTATTACTTATATCATTTTAAAACAATAAGATGCATCATTTAGGTTAAACCGGGATCATGAAAATATTAAAAAACATCAAATTAGACTTAAAATCATTAAAAAAGTTCAAAAAAATTGATTACCAATTAAATCAACTTAAAAAACTACATAAAAAAATGTGTGCCGGTTAAAAAAAAATATGCGTGCCGATAAGGAATCGGTACGCCCAACAGTACCATGTGTCGGTACAGAGTATCAAATTGATATCGTACTAACCGGTCCGCTGACCGGTATAGATCCCGATACTGGTACGGCGGACCTTGTTTCAAACAAATAGTGCTTATACATGTCAATAGCTAGAAGAAAGTGTCATTTGACCTTTGGATATGTGGCTAACTGAAATATGTGAAAGCATAAACCTGTAAACCACTGGCATTTGATAGAAGGCATAGATTTTCCCATGTTTGACACACAACTCATGTTACTTCTACACTCGGCATGTACTAAAGATATACCCCTTCTAATGAATCCCTTACTTATGCCAATAATGCTCATAATCAACTCCCAAGATGTCACGACTCATGCTTTCTTTCACGTAGTTTTCAATTTCCCATGTTGCTAGACTAATGTAACATTCTTTTTTACTAGTAACCAACAACTTTTGCAATATAAAGATTCGTTCTTATGCAATTAACTAGCAACCAATTTAAACACATACTGTAGTAATCAATTACGTTACCTAACTAAAATATTAACTTCAGATTATGTCTATTAAATTAAATACTGGTTTTTCTACCAACAGATTGACAATATTATTTGCATATAACAAAACTAGGATTTTACAGCTAAAAAAAAAAGAATAGAAGAAATTGTAGTAGATATCAAAGTCATAGGATTACTTCAGGGAAACTCAATATTACAAACATGGAGTCCAGAGCTCAGTAATATGAACATGCAGAAGAAAATCTGAATTACATTGTTTGGTACCTTCAAGCAATCGGCGTATAATGACAGCTTCTGCCTCATCGTCTTCAATTTCCTCTTCAGTTTGAGCTTGAGATGGACATCTTCTCATTTTAAGACCTCTAACACCATCAGCTTTATCACCTCTCAAATCCGTGGTGCCATCATCATCTTCACCCTCTTCTGCAACTAGCAAATTCTCAAGATCCCCAGCAAATGAATCAAGATCGCTATTTGCTTCTGGGTCACTATCACTTTCATCAACATCAGCAGCTGAAAGACTCTGAACTTGTCGATCCCAAATTTCGTGGCATTTTTCCCTAGTTTGCTGTTGAAGCTGAAGAAAGGACATCCTCTGGCCACGTGCAAACTTACTGAGGGTCATTGCATCAACTTTAACTCCTGATGCAGCTTGCTCACTTGAAAGCTTGCGTACCATAGCGATCCGATGCCACCTAGTTAACTTATCAATTCGCTCTTCTGGAACTTTGAACTTTAAGAGAACCTACAAATGGAAATTATTGATAGCATAAATAATAGAATGCAAATTACCAGGGCAAAAGACCATCTTCACTGCAAATATGTTTAAGAACAAGCTACGGGTTAAAACCAAGCACAGGCACTGACCCCTCCTTTCAGCACATGTCTAGTATTGAGCTGTTATAATTTCCCCTTTAAAGGTGAAATTTTATGGCAGTGGAGATGGCATTGTTCATGATACAGATAGAGGATGCCAGTGTCCACATGGATGAGGCTGTATTAATTGCATATATCTGTATACTGAACTTACAGATCATAAGACAAAATCTATGTGGGGTGAACAAAAGTTGCCAAGCTTATGTTTATTAAATACAATGATGTCTTCATTCAATAAACCTTACTCTAGCACTACCTCCTACTCCAACTCAACTGGAGATAACATCATGCTGTCACTTCAGCACTTGAAAGGCAATGCCTTACACTAAATATCAAATGAACATGTCTTCTAGCTCTCAAGTCTCAACAAACTCAAATGACAACTATGCTTGTCAATATAAGGATTATGGTTACGCGTTTTCATCTTCTAGCATCATTGTTCATGAACTTTGAGTTTCTGATTACGTGGCTGGTACATATATCTTTCTCCTTAGCACCATCGACTTGGTTTCTGCTAATCAAATTTGTAGAAGTTAATACCTCCTATAATCTTTCCCAGGATTAGATATGGAGATAACAGTAACTCGTTTGATTTGTTGTGATGTACATTTGACTCTTTAATTTCTATGGCTTCAACATTTCAATATTTGTTGTTTGCATTTTTTTCAGATGATGATATTATGTGTAAAACTATATAATTGTACCAATGTGCGATGTAAATACTTTCATATTCTTAAAATACCCGCTCCCATAATATCCCTGTAATGTTTTACCTTTGACAGATCAGTACATCTAAATTCCCAGTAGGAAATATATATGCAAACAATTTTTTGACATACGTAAAATTTTCATACAACTCAATATGGAGAGATTGGGAAGAATCAGGATACTCAACCCTTACCTGACCAGTTCAAACTTCCAAGCTTATTAAAAAAACCCTAGAAAACCAGTGAGCTTCCAACATGGACTTCAACTTTCAATGCACCATCTCTTCTTCTCTCCCTATCTATACCCTTTGGTTTCATGTGCCACCTATCATGGAAAAGCCAGTTTGCTTTGAAGGGGTCCAAACGAGTGCAATATAGTGGCTTTCTACAGAAAATCTTATATTCATTCATGTGACTGATCGGTTGATTTTAGAAATTACACTTACTATGATTTCCTCCACCCACTATGTCACACTTCACCCTCTCTTCTGATCTCACATGGCCTAATATGAGTCTTTGAAAAATTTTATAATAGAACTCTAGATCTTGAATATCAAGAGAACTAGACTTTGGGCTCCAGCCACTAGGAATGGGACATGTTTCTATGGTTTAATACGGCTTCTTTTTTTATTTTTCTCTTTCCAAACAAACTTATTGTATGGTAGACTATTGTCCAAACTATGGTTTGCCGAACCGGGCCGAAGGTTCGACCCGTACCGAGCCAACCCAGTGGGGTATAGGGTCGATTCACCTATTTTTTTTGGAACTGGTCCCGAACCGGCTGTAACTGGTTGCAAACCACACAGAATTGGGCCGAACCGACCGGTTCATAGTGAAACTGGTGCAACCCGTCCGGCTCGCACCAAGTCGGGCTGGTTTCGAACCGGCCCCCCTCCCCTCTTCCTTTCATTTTAGACTTAAGTTGGGAAGGCCTGAGAAGTTTCTCAGCCTTCCCAACCTATCTGAATAATCTTCCTCCTCACAACAAAAAACACGCTGATTCAACAAGATTAAAGGAGGATCCAACCCTAAATAAGGTATGTTTCCTCTCTTCTATCTCTTTTTGGACGCCAAAAATACCTTGAAATTTGCAAAATAAGAGGAGATCATGCCAAAATATTTTATTTTGATATGATTTTGATCTACATAATCACAAAAAATTTTAATTTTCAGATTATATATAATTTTTATAATTTACAAATATATTTTTGGATTAAAAAATAAATTAAATTAAATTAAATTAAAAATATAAGAGAACAAGCATATTTAAAGGCATGCAAGCTACTCTCCAGCTAAATTTGGTGTTCATTTATTTAATAAAAACATGTGCATAGTGGCCTAGGCCTAAATTTTAAAAAAAATTGAGAAATAAGTAGCCTTTGATGCACGCCCACAGACCTAAAAAAATATATGTAGCATCCATGGTAGGATTCAACATGCATCTGAGCTCAAATTAATTTTTTGAAATATCTATATTTTAAAATTATTTTTTATGTAAAAATGATTAAAAATATATAATTAATACCAAGGTTCGCCGTCTCGGCATCGGACCCCGTACTTGTGCCACACTAGCACTGTATCAGTACCATATGGTATGGGGTCTTTTCGGCGTACCGATTGTTGTTACGTCATCCATACCAGATTTGGTACCGATACAGTACGACGAATTATGATTAATACCAAAAATTATGAAAAATTAGTAGTACGTAATACATATTTCAAAAATATTTTTTGAAGTAAAAAACATATTTTCTGAATTTATAGTATTTAAACATATTTTTAAATTTAAAAATTATTAAAAAATAGTACTATGCATTAGATAAATCAGATATATTTTTTGAAGTAAAAAATATTATTTTAATCATAATAAAATTTTGCTATTTTTAAATAATTGATAAACCGATATACTTGATAAGCATGCAGGAATAGAACCATCAAGAAAAAGAAAGCTAGAGCGTGACATTGGTTGGAATCATAGGCAAATGCTTTTGGATCGGTACCACTAAAACTGCAACTGGTGCAACACAATGTTTAAGAAGGGTAACTAGGTTAAAGCAGCACTTAGCTAGTGGTTACACCAACGTATCTGTGTCAGAAATGCCCACAGGAGTTCAGCAATGATAAAAAAGCACTTCACTAATTTCAGAGCAGCGAAGAAGAGGACTGCCAAGAAAAAGGCGAAGGTGGACCACCGAGCGGCAGAGCCACCTTTTTCACTGCAGAAAGTTAGAGGAGGTGTCCACTCCAGATGATAAGGCACAGACCAGGCTGCCATTAAGGCGAGCCTGGATAATTAGTGGCAACAAGATGAGGTGGCCAGGCATATGACTCGATTTGGACCTCACACTACGACTTGGGCTCCAATTCTGCGAGCAACAAGGTGGATACGTCAGATATTTGTCAATCCCGAGTGGCAAAAAAGTAGATTTGCAAGGGCTAGCACTGAAGGAAGCACTGTCGAGGACTTGGTGACGAAGCAGACATTTTGGCAACGAGCTGAGAAGATAGTGAAGGCTATCAAGCCATTGTATGAGTGCTTCGGGCCGTAGACAGCGAGAGGTATCCAACGTATCTGTGTCGGAAATGCCCACAGGAGTTCAGCAATGATAAAAAAGCACTTCACTAATTCAGAGCAGCGAAGAAGAGGACTGCTAAGAAAAAGACGAAGGTGGACCACCGAGCGGCAGAGCCACCTATTTCACTGCAGAAAGTCAGAGGAGGTGTCCACTCCAGATGATAAGGCACAGACCAGGCTGCCATTAAGGCGAGCCTAGATAATTAGTGGCAACAAGATGAGGTGGCCAGGCATATGACTCGATTTGGACCTCACACTACGACTTGGGCTCTAATTCTGCGAGCAACAAGGTGGATACGTCAGATGTTTGTCAATCCCGAGTAGCCAAAAAGTAGATTTGCAAGGGCCGGCACTGAAGGAAGCACTGTCGAGGACTTGGTGACGAAGCAGACATTTTGGCAATGGGCTGAGAAGATAGTGAAGGCTATCAAGCCATTATATGAGTGCTTCGAGCCGTAGACAGCGAGAGGTACTCCAAATGTGCTTCTTGTATCATATGATGGAAAAAGCAAAGATCCAAATCAGAGAGGCAAATCTGATGCATATCCAGGAGTACATCGATATCATTGAGCGGCAGTGGGACTACCAGATGGGTAGAGACTTGCAGACTTGTGTCTAATAGGTAAGGAAGAATATTGAAAATTAAACCGGTCCTACGCTTATACAATTTTACTAAAACAATTACAAACTCTATCTGCAGCATACTAGCCGAACCCGAGGTTTCAATACACTGTACTTGGAATCGGTATAAATAACGAATTTTTGGCCGCTCTGCATAATGTGATTCACAAAATGGAGCCTAATCCAGAAGTCGCGGCCCTATGTCTAGAAGAGGTAAGTTAACTTAAGTAGCATGCGTAAGTTAACTAGTATCTTCAATTATTAATAAATTATAATATGATTCTTTTTCACAGACCAAAATATTTAGAAAGGACACTGATAGGTTTTGAGTCTCGGCAGCTGTCGTAAAAAAAGTATAAATTCAAGTATATTACACAGCAACGATAATTATTACCTGACATTAGATGGTTATTAATATGACACTATCTTATATATAATTTTCTCCAATATTTTTGCAGCTGAATGATGGATTTATTTTGGTTTGTCCGCGAGAAATCTTTAGTAGTTAATTATCCGAATCCTATCCCAGACGGTTTCCTTAAGTGGCTGTGAGCGCAACTGGTCCACCTTCGTCCTCATCCACAGCAAGCAGAGGAACCGTCTGACACAGAAGTGCCTCAAAGATCTTATATATATTCATTACAATTTGAGATTAAGGCTAAAGTACATTCAAAAAGAAGTAGAGCAAAAGTACACAAATCTGAGACATAATGCTTTCGTTGACAATGAGGATGACCCGATGATCGAATGATTTATAGACCAGCAACAAGAGCCAAAGCTTAATGAGCTAGGATTGCCTCCATGGCCGGCCAGTTTCCTAGCCAGCGAGGCTAGGATCAATAGAGGGCAATAAGCAGGTTGCAACATTTCACGCATGCTTCTAGCTGATCAACCACATCCATAGAGGTCACTAGGGAGCTGGTTATCACATGACTCCTTGTTCAAGATATCCTCTTAGAGATATAATCGAGAGTTGTTTAGACAAGACCACAAAATGCTATCCGATCAATTTAGTCAGGAGGGTGCCATCCATCCTCCCAGCATAGCCAAGCAAAGAGAGGCACGAAGGATAAGTAGGCAGTTGTTTAGCACACCACAAAAAAAGAAAAAACAGCTGCAGGCCTCATGGAGAGTGTGGAGGAGCCAGTTCACTCCAATTTAGAGATCAGAAACAACAGCGATGACAATTTTGGTGGCCATGGACCTGCTAGCCAGAAAGAGAGTGGAGGATATGAGACCTCCATTTATGAGAGTCGCAAGGTCGTTTTCGATTCACCGGTGAGTCCTAGTTGATGCATGCTACACAGGATAAGGACCACCGTGCACGATTTAGTAGAGCCCGCGAGGATACATTGTATATAGGAGACGAGCTCATTGAGGTCATTCTGAAGGACACGATGTAGCTACAGATGACCTCGCATGTGGAATAGGATCCATAGATATATCGGGTTCTAAGTTGTATATTGGATTCTATTATTCATAGCCACAGATAGCCTATGATTCAGATATAGATATAGATATAGTGCGCCTGAGGCATCATCCTCTGGTGGCTACTATCCTACATAGCCCGGAGTATTTTACGGGTCGCATTTTACTGCTGGCATATTCGAGGCCTTCATAGTCGTATTATCAACCAGAGAACACCTCTCAAAGCGAGAGCTTCAGCGAGAGATCCGAGAGTACTTATAATCCAAAGTGTGCTCTTTATAGGATGAACATACAGGACTACAATGGCGTTTGGTTAGAGGGGTGGGCTGATGTGCCTTCTGACTATGCTAATGATCCGGACATATACAAGAGGCATCGCCACTTGAGATTTTAGATATCGATATGTATGTTATACTTTAAATATACGCAATTGATTGTATTATTTTATATTTTCTATCTCACTAGTTAATTTTAGGATATTTCATATTGTTTTTTATAGCATGTAACATCTCACTAATCATTTTATGTTTTGTATCACTTTAAAACAAGAAGATGTATTATTTAGGTTATATTGGGGTCGTAAAAATATCAAATTATACTTAAAATTATTGACAAGCATATTGTATGTCAGTACGGTACCAAGCCGGTACCGTACTAACCCGCCCGTCCGATCGGTATGGGTCTCCGTACCGGTTCGGCAGACATAGGTCCAAACTTTTAAGCATACCTTAAGAAAAGAATAATTAATCAAAACAATCTTGAGATTACTGGAAGCTACACTCCCTCTTTCTTTAAATTCTTGAATTCTACTCCTTTGTTAATTCCTTGTATCTGAACTTTTCTCCTACTGAGAATCAGACTTTTAACACTATATACATGGTATCCTTAAATACTCGGTCCACCTAAGAAGGTAGAGGTACAATTTCAATATGAGTCGCATAGTGCCACTTGAGTTCTTGTTAAATTTCCTTGTTATAAATTAGTAATATAACAGCAAATAAGTTGCAAATTCTTCAAATTTCCATGTAAAGAAGATGATAAGTCAGAACATACTATCAGAAATTTATGTCCTACCCTACACAGATTACCTTAGGAGAAGAAAACTCAATCTCAGTCGCAATCCAACTGGATTCAATAACAAAACATATAGCTATGTAATAAAGTTCATCAGCCAAATGGCACATGGGGTAAATTTTTTAAATTTAAATGAATGAACATTTTTCATAAGATAGATTAATTTCTTATTTTGTTATGACTTATATAGTTTACATCAAGCCAAAATCATAGATTTTCATTTTTCAGATTCAAGTGCATAAGCACATGCACTATAACTAGTAGTCATTGCTAATTCCACAATTTTTCTATATCCATCCATAAAAACTGAGAGCAAATGATTTTTTTCATGTACATATGATCAGTTGGATAACATGTTCACCAAAAGACCAGGAAATGTTCATTTATTCAATGCTTATTTCAAGTCAAGGCATCAAGAAATATCCTCCAAGAAAGGTAAAGCTTTCATTGTGTGGGTTTTTATTTGATTAATTATAATGGAGAGGTGATGTATTACATTTTTCCACCTCCTTAACTTTTTGCAATTACTTGTACTGCAAATCAAAGAACTGGTTATGATTGATGAAGCGGTACAACATTAATCTGAGCTTGTTCTTTTCATGTCTCTTTCCTTTTCTCTGCTTTCCTCTTCTTCCCTTGATCATGCATGATGATTCCCATGAATCACAGGCATCATCTGATATTTAAAGTAGATATTGGACACATTTGATGATGATGAAACTCAGACTAACTAACATCATAAGTAACATAGAAAGTAATTAACAAAAGAATAATTGGTTAGGAAGGATGCTCTTAAGAATGATAATAACAATAAACAATAAAAACTTGGAGAATATAAGCACAAGCAACAACAAGACTAATGTTAAGTAATGTGAGGTGCTAAGTACTGAAAAGTTGCAAGGTTATTCAGGCATTTTTAACAAACATAAGAACTAATATCAGAACCATACTGGTGTGGTAGATAAGATGTTACCCATATCTTGAGTAGATTTCATTACAAGTAAGAAAAGCATATTGTTTTTCTCCACATACAGCTTAGCACCAATAAATCACCCAATACATATCATACTAATAATGCTCCAGGGGACCAAGACTATATCATGTTTCATAGCTACAAGAATAAAAATTTTATTGACTCAGGAGGATCTGCAGTTTAATGACAAAGAATGTTTGATTACAATGTGGCTGCATTAGACTCATTGGACCTCCCTTCTGATTAAACTTGTAAAAACAAACCCTAAAATAATCTCATATAAATCATTTATACAATATCACAGCATATTTTTGGTCTTTCCAAAATATTCAATTCGCAAGACTTAATATATCTTAAGTTCACAAAGCAAATTACCCCACTTGGTCATCACATGCTTCTAGAAATTAACCAGATTATCAACCAAAAACAATTTCCTTCAGCATGCTTAAATAATAATCAATTCCTTTAAAAAATAGATGCATTGTATAATAGCCAGCTCCAGCAAAGGCTTTCTCTATGGAGACATAACACAGAAAGTTGTTCAAGGAATCACAAAGACTAGCACATCTAGAACTGGTTATACCTCACGTGCTGCATCCATGCTTAATCTGCGGAGATCAGCATCAGTTCCAGTGACAGTCGGACCCCCCCGTGCAGCAGCTGCTTTCTTTTTCACCACTGCATTTGAAATAGGAGCCTTGGGGGTTACACGGACATAGCTAAATCCCAGTCCACGACCCGATGGATCACCAACACCCGTAATTTCCAAGCGCTCAATATTTTCTCGACCCTGCTCAAGAAAATATCAGGGAACATAAAACCTTGTTCAAAAGGATTGTAGGCTAAACAAGAGGGTTTATAATTGATGTATAACTAAATTTCAGAAAACAATGTAAGCAGAAATTAAATTAAATATCATATATACATTAACAAAAAATAATAAAAGAGATAAAAGAGAGAGAGAGAGAGCTAGCAATAGGAAAGGCTGAACTGTCCCATAGAAATCTTTTTTTTCTTCCAAATAAAACACATATAAAGATTTTTCATCCAGCCCTAGCAGGCTTTTGATGAACTCTTTATGGTTTCTACAAGTAAAATAGAACTCTTGAAAACCAGGTACCTAATCTTTTATACAGCTATGGAGTGATCGATATTTTCTTAAAATTAATGGTAATCCAAAGATTAATTTCAACAAGAACAAAAAAAAAATAAAGAAATTCTTTGGTCAACTGAGTCATTGTAGGATCTGAATCATAAACAGAGTTCTCAATACAGAATGTTGTGACATTTTTGACCTTATTCAAGCTGAACCAACAAGTATCAGAAAATTGCAGCATTTAGCAAAATTCACATTTTAACAAGGGTGGACAATCCAATTACATGTTTTCAGGAACAAAAAGCAGAGGATTCAAGCACTGCCAGTAACAAAAGAAATTACAGGACAAAAATAAGAAAATAACTTGGGCTGTTTTATTAGAAATTACTCTGTTATGTCGTATAAAGTAAGGGAGGTAACCAACCTGATTTGTACAAGCAACAAAATTGCTTGTAAGATTCCATGGAGTTATCTGCAATTCCCTCTCAATGTGCGATGCAGCAGCTAAAGAAATAGCTTCATCAGGAAGCTGATTCATTGCCGAAGAGAGACCAACATTTTGGGTAAGCCTACTAATTCCCAATCGTTTGAGCCGGTAGAGTCCAGCTTGCATACTCTCATATGAGCAAACCTGATGATAGAATGCAGTCAATAACAGAATATAATTTATGCAAACTACAATAACTACTCCAGAATGGAGTATAGCTTAAAGTATGAAAGAATAGATGGTCTAATCTAAAACTAAACCATGTCACAAGTAGGCCGCAAGAAAAAATAAAAGATACAAACTGGTCTTGCAGAGTAGGGACGTATCAATCTCTTACATGATGAAGATAGTGCAAAAAACGACTTTTAAGTAACATACAGCTTGCACAATATTATGCATTTAATAGACTTGCGAGGTAAAACTTTCACTAAAGCAATGCATAATCTAAGGTTAACATGCACATGCCATGGTCACATCTAAGTTAACATAGGATCCTCAGATAATTAAGATGATCAAAAAGAAAAAAGGAGTTTGATCCTCTGGACACTGGAACATTTTAAATTTCCATTTACATGATTGCAAAGAAGTTTAATCAAGATGCAGCCACTCGGCTGCACTCACAAAGAAACAACTTACATTCTCTGGTGTCAACATCCTTCTCAATTCTTCCTCCGATGGAATGCGAAAATCACGTCTTCTTCCCCACATTAACTGTCCATTTTTCCCTTTCTGTGAAATTTTACATAAAGTAATACTTTTTTCAGATAAATCATAATAAAGTATGAATTATTGGTAATGCAAGGTTTTAATATAAAGGATTGTATGAAAATATGTTTTTTCCACAGTAAAATAGTGAAAGCGAAGCAGCCAATAGATCAAATAAGATACCACTTAACAAAGTATTGTGAACACAATTTGCAATCCACATACGAATGAACCTGACCTTTAAATCTGCACAATGTTTTAAGCGTTTGCGTACAAAGGCATCTGTTAGGCTTGGAAACAGAGCAGCCAACTCATCTGCTCGAATATAAGGAAGAAAGTCAGGCTTCTCATTAGCACGAAACTCGCGGTACACATGTACTATCATCCTGTTAGCAAGATATGTCTGCACATTTTTTGATCCGGGGGAAAGTACTTCCATGTGAGGCTCCTGCAGAGAGCCAACAATTTGAATTAATAAAAGATAAAAGAAATAATAAGATAAATCAATATAAAGACCTGATACAAGACTAAAGCTTCCTTAAAAAAAGAAACCAATCTTACAGAGATAAGGGAGACGCAGAGAACATTCTGATAATAAATCCAACCAGCCCAAAGTGGAATTTATGATACCCTTCACCAGCTATTCATACTTTCTTCTAACATCTTTTGCACCTTTTGAGTTAATAATTAGATTGTACATCTATGACCAACTATTGCAAATGCTCGGACAGATAGATTGTACATCTAACTATATGTGGTTTAAAATGATTAAGCTCATTTAGCCCACAACAGTGGAAGTGTGTTGGGCAATTTGTCAAACACTGTGATTAGCTCACAGAATTGTTGTAAAGTGACTTAGTCTATTCAAAACATAGATGCTTTTTTAAGAGATGCAAATGGTACCAAACCAAGCATAATTAACTCAACATCAACATGCCTTTAAATGATGAGAAAAGATGAGGGAGAAAGTAATGAAAGCCAAAGAGAAAGTCCAATACTAAAAAGGAGGTAGGGGAATAGAGAATCGGGAGGGAGAGAGTCCGATGAACAGGATGGCTATAACCTTTTGCAGCCCACTACTAGTTAGAAGTCTACCTATCCCTGATTTGAGATTGAAATTTTAATCGCTTCTATTGAAAGCAGATGTGGAAGTGCAGTAACCATCAAACAGAAACCTCCAAAAATTAGGGCATAAAGATCTTAGGAAACATTTATATAAAATAAATCACATTGCAAAATAAAATTTTCATTCGGTTAAGATATCGAAAATAAAAGCACGACTTAGATATTCAAAACGATGATAAGATAGTGAATTGTATTTTTGAACCATAATCGTTTTCACATGCTAGAGAGCATGCAAAATTTAATGAGTGAAGAAATGCTCGAAAGCAAGTGCAGGCGAAGAAGTCCTAGAGTGGATGTGGCACCATTAGAAGAAATCTAACAAAATTGGGACAGCGTGATAGCAAGAAGCAAGTTACAGCCCAAAAAGGAAGAGTTGCAAAGAAATACAACAGTTTTACTGTTTAACTAAAAAGCATTTTACTGTAACCAAAAAAACTAATAAAAATTTTATTAACACAAAATGTTAATAAATCTATCACAAAATGTTCAGTTAATCTATCATGGAGGTTCAATTAGCTCTCTGGGGTACTTGAGAGGTTCAATTTATCACAAAATGTTCAGTTAATCCATTGCTCTATCATGTAGGAGAACTAAATCTGCATATAAAGTTATAAATGACTAATTTTCATTTGTACAAACTTCAGAAGCAACCGCCCCTACCTGTGCCCCTCTTCTTAAGATTGTTAAGCTATGGTTGGAAAGCAGGATGAAATGCATTGGCATGGCAGCATTGAAAGCAATTAGTTCGAACAAGAAAACTAATTGCATTGGGATCCAACATCATGTGAAAAATAGACTTCATATTTGTATCTATTAATTTTTCAATCTTGATACATTTACATCATAAATGACATGCTTTTCAATTTTTGTTTCTTTATAAATTCTAAAGAATCTGGTACTAGATGACACAAGCCTTCTAGTATATGATTTACAATAAGTCGCCACAATGTTGGTTGCCATCCATGTATTAGACAGCTGAAAGGCTTCCCCTTGATGCCAACCTCACATCATCACTAGATTATCCACTAAAGGAAGAAATTTCAGGCAAAGAACACAGCAGTCATCCAAATTCAGAATGGAGATTCAATCAGTATCTTGATTCAACATACAAATAAAAATATGCAGATATTTGAAGCAAAAATCAAATAATAACTATCATATGATGTAGAAATTTAGGGGCTAAAACCTAATGACAGGGACATGGTTCACCTTCACTTTTGACCTCAAGCAAAATATTCTCAAATTTCCAGAGATCAAGAAACTACTGTTCTAAATTCATTCATTGGTTGGTTTGTCAATTGCAGAAAAAAAGGCAATTGTGTTAATTTGAGAAACTACTGTTCTAAACACATGACACCGATGACGAGCACAAAGGCAGAGGTCCACCAGAACAAATCATGGTGCCAATGGTCATGAAGAAGGGTCGGCAGCAGAGGTAGGACTTGGTTTGGAGCCAGCAATACCAGACCAACACAGCCTTGCATACCATGTGTCAGTATGGTACGATACCATGTTGTGCCAACACAGTTCTTGATTGATATGGTAGCTAGTATCGGTTTTGCGAACCTTGATAACAACCTTATAGGACTTTAAGCAATCATCTACAAATTAGTTCATTATATATGGTCACCAGCAATTTATATCATCAATCTTCTTTTTGTTTATGTAAAATAACAAATACTCCTTTGCAATTTTCACATTCTCTTAATGCACTCCTTTAAGGAATTTGCTAACATTAGAAATTGCATTTTGACTCTCCAAGACTTTTAAAAAATCAAAAAGCTACATCACAACTCAATGGTAAATTTAATCATTCCAAAATAAGAAATCTGATGAGTATAGCATTCAAGAGCTCATAACAACTATCCTAGGAGCACAAACATATGCAAGCAGAGCATGATAGTACCACTTAAATGGTAAATGAAGGTGATTTAACAAAAAGAGGAAGATATTCTAACGAGCAACTACATCGTTGTCAAAAACTAATCATCATTAAAAAAAACTTGGAATAAAGCAGTTGGCTATGAATTTAGTGTAAAATAGATATTTTCCAGGAGATCTCAATTAAAAGGTACATCCGTACATATATATGGGAAAGAATGCTCACTTGCTGTCCAACAACATATAATTTGTCAATGCGACGAAGGGAAAGCATCCCTTTTGCTGAACGAACCAAAAGATAGTCGGTAGAAGACAACTTGTGAGGAAATACAGGTGCACGGTACATGTTTGTTTCAAGACATGACTGGCTGCAACCAGGACCTATATCTCCAAGAAAAGGAGATCTGTCAGCAGGATCAAGTGTAAGCACAGTCCCCAGTCCCTCATTGCCATTTCGTAGTGATGAAGCAGTTTGGTCACTGGGTGCAGTTTTCTGGTAATAAGTACATAGTCTAGCCCCCATCCCAACATTTCCTAGAAGCAAAGGTCTCTCCTCACAGTACCTGTATTAAAGAAAAAAATGTTAGAAGCTAATATGTGCATTATGAATTTTACAAGAAACATACAAAGAAACAGTCAAACAATGGCTAGATAATAATCTTCAATATTAACTGATAATTTGTCTTTCATAGAAATCATAGCTGCAAAATCTACTATGCAAAATGAAAGGAGCATTTGCTACCTACTGAAAAGAAAAAACAATGAAAAAAGACAACAAAAAAGAAAATTAAAGGCTACAAAGTAACGCACGAAACTCCCTTTCAAATTGTGAGACATAACCACATATCCTAGTAACCATACAAAACAAGATAAGCTTAGCAATTTGACAAAAAAAAATCAAAATTCTCTCCTACAACATAAATGGTCAAAATGCGACCATCATCTCTTGCCTATGGACAACTTTATAGGCATTATATTGAAAAATACAAAAAAAAAAAAAGAAACCAAAAAAAAATTAGAGTAACTTGGAGAAAGTATGGCATATCAAGAGGCTGCAAAACAAAGTACCAAGATTCACAATACCGATTTCGAAACCGTGCCAATACCATGTTGGTACGGTATTAGTGCTGGTCAGTTTGGTGGACCGATACTTAATACGCCTCTGGTATCGAATATTGGTTCGATACCAATATGGTACGGTATGGTATGTGTGGTACAAGACGGTATGCACCAATACATTTATTATTGCAAATTACCATAAACAAAGTTAAATTTATACATGAGTAACAGAAGAAACTAATACATAGAAAAGGATAGTCATAAACCATGTTATAGAGATCAAACTCAAAGTATAAATACTTGTCAAAGGATTTAAATTTGGGTACCAAGGCCTATCCGATCTATGACCAGGTTAGTATGGTACTAAGGCAAACTAAAACAATCGTTAAAAACAACAATGAAGAGAAAAAATAAAAAAATGAAATAATTTTTAAAAAAGGGTGTTTTGGGACAAGTGTCGAGACACAATTGTCCTAATTAAATTGGGACGAACTAGGGCATACCAGTCTAAGGAGACCTGGGTCTTGAACGGTCTTAGGACACAGTCTCTCTCTAGTGCACTACGGTATCTCTGAGACAGACCAGGTCCTTCATTCTTGCCTATCACAAAACAATGAAGAAACAAAGAACAAGAGATCGAGCTTCTTTTCTAATAATGGTGACAATAATGGATAACTACAAAATAAAGGATCTGCAGTGCCCTAGGGATGCAAATCAGGCAGGGCAAACTATTTGACTAACTTGCATTTTAATTTTCAAGTGAACTAGATTTAGCTAACAATTGGTCTAAGCCTGGGCTGAAAATTCTTGCAAAACTTGATGTCCACCTAGCTTAGCAGAATCAAAATGCATATCATATAATTTCCATATCATAGATAAATCTACATATACAAGTCATTAACATTCTTCTAAGGACTATAACGATTGTGTCTTGGCCCATGCAAGGAAGTTCTTGAGAAGGTTGGTGCTCAGCTAAATTTTAGTTTTTGCTAGTCTACGTATGCTTCGAATGTAGTGCAGGACAACTCAGGTCAGGCTGAGCTTGCACCAAGATACACCCTTGGCCCAACCCAACCAACCTGATGTCCACCACTACACCATTCTACTTTAGCAAGAACTTTGTGTCATAGTTTGCTAAAATGTCCTTAATGGAATGGCACCTCTAAAAAGAACTTAGAACAAGGTACGTCATCTCAGTACCGGGCCTCATATCGATTCCACCCTATTACTGTGTCAGTAGACCCGACACAGGGCCGGTTCGGCATACCAAGTGTCAGTACGCCCCCTATATCGTATACCGGTACCGAACCAATACGATACAGTAATGCCTCGTGCTGCCCAGTTCAGTATGGTACGGCATACCTTGATTTGGAGGAACACCAATAATTCTTCAACTGAAATCATTTATTTAATGTTCAAGCCTTACATCTAATGCAAAAGCCACCCTCCTAAAAGATTGCATAGTGAACTAAACAGATCTTTTGTATGAAAGCAGCTAGACATCCAGCTGACCTTCACCCAAGTACAGACAAATAATTGAGTTGTGCATTCTTTTTGTAACTTGTTAAAGTTATAGAACTTCCTCAGAATGGCTAATTGTGGAATCTTAAACTATTATACCACTCATTAGTCACACCCATGATAGTACAATATAGTATCAAAAGGCAAACAGAATTCAAACTAATGCTAGCAAAACCCATAAACATAGATCTTGACACTGATTGGACTCTTTTCCTTTTAATGCAAACACTGAAAAACAAAAAAAAAAAAATCACAGTCCAAATTTTGGCTAACATGGCCTCACCAGTGTGTAACTTATTAAATAAAACGTAACATCCTTTTCTGATTTTTTTCAATGCTCCTAGCTCAAACTCGCATCAGAAGAGGGCAACAACATGGGCACATACTACTAATAAAAAAACCCCATTTTACATAATCAAATACTACAGTGACAGCAAAAGGAAGTTCACTATATCCCATAGTACATGCAGATTTATCAAGTTCTAGCATAAGCAATCAATGTGGCAAAAAGGTGAAGACTTCAACTCAGCTTAATGTGATAACTTAGCAGGTAAAGATGTGAATGATTTCAGCCTTAAATAGGTTAGCACTCATAATACATGCAAGATATTTAGAATGACAGCTGAATTGAACTCAAGTTCAGCCAATAATGTTATTGGCATAGCACGCATTGATTGAAACATAACTAACGCCACAGAGAGTCATCAGTCCAGGGCTCATCCAAATAGCCAGAAATTAACTTTGGTTAGACATTAACAAGAAAACAAGCCAGGCATTAATTGGAAAAGGTGTGTTTATGGGAGGTCTTAGACTCTTAATACATCTAGTGAGGATTGTTTAACTATGCACCGCTCAAATCAATGAAAGTTCTGATGCATGCATTACTTCAAAGTTCAAACTGAACTCAAATCTCCAAACCTTTTTGTTTGTTAAAGTATGTTCTGCACAAATACAGCTAACAAGTTGGATTTCAGCACGCAGTGAGACAAGCAAAAGACATCTTTGGAACAACATGCGTAAAATGAATAAAATTGGAATACCATACAAATAAGAAGTGTCAGAAATAATAGCATCAGGTTGCAAATACAAAAGATGCATGAGAGAAAATTGAGCTAAAAAATAAAAAATAAAAGTTAAATTCATCGAAATATCAAGATCTGACAGAGATGTATCATGTCAATATAATGACAATTTTAGATGGCAAGCATATAAGGGATGGGCCACTTACTCCATGAGAAACACATGTCCATCTTTAACAGATAGCTCAGATTTCTTCTTAAATGCCCCAGGAGGCCGCAGAGGCTTATTCTCACCAGGCAACTTTTGGGCCCGTGGCCACACATGGATTCTTGTACGCACAAGTTGAAGCACAGAATTTGGTCGCACTTGTTGTTCTGCCAGAGACATGTCTTCCTCAAGCTCTCTTCCAGAATAATATACTTTAACTTTCTCTGATAGCTTGAAATCTGCATGATTAACATGAGTGATTTTCATTAGGAAAAAAGAAGAAAAAAAAAAGGACATCCAAATGAAGATATTAGCCAGAAATCTTCTCAGCATCTAAAGGAGTTTCAACCCATAAGTTAGTTTGTTGACATGAACTAGTGCAATTTTCACGATAACGGGTTTAAAGGAGCTTAGCCATAAAAAAGGAAAAGAGAAAGAAAGAAAATAATTAGTTTAATAAGGTTATGCCAAGATAGAGGACAAACCTAACTTCTTAGATGCCCGCTGTTTGAAAGACAACAAAGTTTCCTCGGCATTGACAGTAAGCTTAGTTCCCTTTCCTTTTTCTCCCATGCTCATTAAAATAATTTTCATGGGTCCATGGGTGCAAGGTGCTCCTTGTATCATAGCAGCAACTTTGTTGTGATGAGGGTACCATAAGGCTTTGGGTCTATGAAAATTGGCAAGTTCCTTACTGCAAAACCATTAATAACAGCACTTGAGCAGTTGATGACCATTCACAAGAAATTACTGTAACTGTCCCATATTAGTACTTAAACAAATGGAAGTACCTACTATAACAAAATTAAATAAAATAAGATGGTTTTTATCTAACCACATGCAGTACTGCATCCACTGGTTGAAAGTCAAATATTAACAGAGATGAAAGCCTGTTTGCATTTGGAATTCCATCCGATGAAACAAATGCATGCAATAAGAAACCATAGCAAATATAACTCCTTGATGACCAACATACTACTGCTAGTAGATGGTTAATTAAATTGACTAAGATATGAGAAATTGATGATAAAATAATATATTAACAACTGTAAACAGTTCTAGATGAACATCCAGCAATAGATACAATACATAACAACTCTATAAAGTCAGTTAACAGGCATCCAAAATTATAATAACTAATAAGTATCAGCAGATAATAGAAGCTCGAGAGACTAGAACTTGTGAAGAATGGCACAGCCTCCTTCAGTAATGAAAATACTATACATGGGATCAAGATTCCATGCATCAGTACCAGTGGGAGTGCCTGGTACTGGCTAGCATAGGAAGCACCATGTTAATGTACATGCTGAGATATGCTGAAACAAAAGATATTTTAAAAAGAGCTTTAAATCTAAAGAAATGTATTTGTTTAATTAAAATTAAGAATATGATTTAATAATCTCATGCCAACCCAGTACTAGTCCTGGTAGCGGCCAGCACTATGCAAGCTAGCTAGCAAGGACTGGCACAGGTTGGCATTTATAACCTTCCTTGATTCAACTGTACATGTACTCGAAGCTTCAATATAGTATTGAAATCTCATCTTCAGGAGATGCAACTTGCATGGGAACAACCTAACAAAAGTCAGAAGCTCTAGCCACAAGAAGGGTCTTAAAAACCAAACTCAATTCTTACTTATTTCCTCAGGTTCCAACAAAATATGGAAAATTATAAGAATATCTCAAAAGAATATGGGACATGTTGGATTGCCAAGCTAGATATGAAAATAAGAATTTGTCAGGCACATATCATTTTAATGTTTAGTAGTGAAAAGGACAATACATGGCCTGATCCAGATGCAACAGCAGTATTAAATGCTTAGTTTAAGTAGAATTGTTTCCCGTATTAACTAGCATCCAACATAAAGCTACATAACTGAAATGCACCTTAGCATGAGCATAAACCGTAGAAACAATAAATTAGTAAAAGCCAGGTTTTTGAATATTGATATTCTAAAAAAAACGTAACTGAAGATGCTTTCTAAAGGTCAGTCAGACTGACATGCAGTTGATCTAGGAGATGGCGCCCTTGAATGCTTTGGATCAACATAAAGAACTTGGAACAATTTCAAGGACAACAATGCAATATTTATAGTTGAGAAATGGATGACTTGATAGTCAGACTCATAAATAGGTAGAGCATGAAAATTGGATTTTTCTCCTTGCCTTGCCTCAATCTATATGATTTTTTCATTGTTAGTTAGCAACTTAACTGCTTGTCAGATGGCCTTACTTTGGGTACATACAGGAGAAAGATGTAAAATTATCAGCAAACACATCAGAACTCATTACATTGGCTTACACAAAAATAAGAACAACGAACAAAAGGGAACAATTACTTGCAAAAATAATTCTAAATAATTTAACAAATCACTTGTAAAGAAACAACCAACCCATTCCACTTGTTGGTTTTTAATGCGTAGACAAATAAAATAATTTCATGCCATGAAAAAAATTAAAGAATTAAAGAAACTACCGAGATATTTCTTATACTGTGATAAAATGAAAATGTTTTTGCTTATGTAGACTATATCGCAAGACCACAACCAAGGAAAGGGAGCTTGTTCTTACTTGCTCAACTTTGGCTTCATGGTTTGCAGTTTTAAAGCAGGTACAGAATGCATGACTTTTATACCAAGAAAAGCATGCTTTTTAGCATGGGATTTGGCTTGCTGGGAGGATTTTCGATTGGAATAATATTTGTCATTAGAGATGTTAAATCGACCGGCAGATGATCCTTGGCTATGAAGATCAATAGAGTCTTCCTTGGAAGATTTTGATGAATGAGTTATCACCATAGCACCTGCATGAGAGCGAAGGTGCTCGCCATCCTTGTTATCTAAAACCTCAAAGAGCATTTGATCATCTTGTAGGTCAAGGATCAGCTTTGGCTTTGGAATAGCTTCATCTGGATCCCAAATAATCTGATCCAACCAAGACCCTTCTGACAATTCCTTATTCTGCAAAGAAAGTTTGATAAGACGCCGTAAAACATCACCTTTGCAAACTTCTGCTGTCCCATTCTCAGCCTCGACTTCTTCAGAATACAAACCATCCTTTTTGGAAAGAGACTCCAACCTAAGTAATTGAGGATGATAACTCTTTTCTGCTGACTGCTTGCATGGTGAATCTGAAAAATTTCTGGAACCAAATGGCTCTACCAAAATATGATCACCCAGCAAATTACAATCATTCTCATCAGGCTCAGTGTTTCTACACCGTGACCCTTCTTCAAATTCAGCATCATTAGGCACTTCGACATCAAGTTCAGACAGCATACAACTCTCTGAACAACCATGACTTGCAGTGGGTGAATTTCCCCAGTTAATTGCATCCTCCCAGTCTTGCTGATCAAGGGGATAAAAATTAGGACACAGTGGAGACCTTTGACCTGAAAACATATCAATGGTTATATTTTCCTTCATTGGCTGAGCGGAAAGACAAGAATCTTTCAACTGCTCAGCGACACCAGATATTTCTTGTTTCACATTGCCTTCAACATCATCTATAGCAGAGTTGAAAAGCTTAACAGTAGATAAATCTTGAGAAGTGCTCCTCAGAAAGGCCTCCTCATCTTCTTCAACAATATCAGCGACATCCAAGGGTTTGAGCCACTCTGATGTAACCAGGCAAAGAACAGGAAATTAGTCATTCAACATCCACAAGATGGTAGAAAGAGAATAACGCTTGTCAATGAATAAATGAACATTAGCATTTCCAATAAGAATCATTAAAGTCTCAAATTTATCTCGACAAAAAAATATTGTAATACATTAACATAACATTCGGCCTCGCACTGCAGGACAGATAGAAAAGCTCCATGAAATTTGAAGGTTACACTAACTTCAAAATCAGAAACAATTGTTAGAGATTTAGTAATGCAGCACACATTTCCCAAGCTTTTTTTTTTTTTTTTTGATGTGCTACACTTCAGCGAGCACCATGCAAAAGCTTGAACAGACCACAGACCTTTATTTACTGAATGTCTATGTTGATCCTTCCGCTCTGCTTGTTTTTTAGGCTCATGTACACCAAAAATTTCTGAGAACCTCAAAATCACCACACCATTGTCAATGCACAAAATAGGAAGGGAAGTTCCACTTTTAGATTCCATTTGCTTTTGTTCATCAATAGCATGTTCCTACAAGATCATGAAAACCACAAAAAAAAAAAAAGCAACCGTAAGCACAAATATGACAATTAATGTCAAATTTTAGATTATCTGGAAAAATTAAGCAACAAGTTTTCATGACATATACTTTAAATTCGTCATATATCATGAAGAAATTATAACCGATAAACAATTAGAGAAGAAAACATTTTCTTTGCTTTCATTAAGATATTATAAAAAAAAACATCAAGAGTAGCTAAGGCAGATCACCTGAAAATCCTCCAATTCAGGGATCATTTGTTCTGGCTCCGATGATGCAACAGAAGGCAAATTGTCATCAGGAGAAATCTCTACTGAAGAAATTAATTCCAATTGTTCATCTGAAATAAAAAATAAAAAAAATAAGGAACAGAACACAATAAGGGAATTCACATAAGATGAAGCATAGAAATTTCCGTTTTAACAACAATTTGGCAATACAAAATTTGCATTGAAGTAATTTTACTGTTATTCAGATCTCATCAACATTAGTTTCTCTGGGGTGCATTATTTCTCGCATACATTTGTGAAGAGGCATGTAAGCTCCATTAGTCAATGAAGTAAAGCTCACTTTATTATTGTCCAAGAACTTAATTCATTGACTCCAACATCCTCTTACTTTCAAGCAGCACCTATAAGGGTTCGTAACAATACACAACTGGGGTTATGTGTCAGTAAGACTGGAAACATAGATTGGCTGTTGTCAAATCTGTGTTTGTCAGGTGTTGCCTTCCATACTGGCCAGCCATCTCTCTTTGATACATAATCTAAAGTGTTGTCAAAAGTAGGTCTTTTTGGCATCATTTTATGCATGGCTTGACCATGTCTCTTTAGTGATTAATTTGATACCAATAATAAACCATGAACAGACAGGTTGCACGGGTTCACAATATCTCTTTATTTTCAGAATACAGGTTCTCACATGATCTATCAAAGTTCTTGATAACCTTTTACACTGGTCAGCCTGACACCAACACTCAAGACATGAATTGGCTTACTAAAAAGCAAGCCTACAAGAAGGAAATTTAATTTGATCACTATAAAGTTAAAGTTCATGCAATAGAGATATTTCCAAGGTTTCCCTTATCATGCATTGATAATAAGTAAATTTGATAGTTACAGTCTAAAAAAATATATGAATTTCATTTTCTTGCTTGCCTTGATATAGTCCTCTCACAGTAAAAGATGCCTAATTGAAGCGAGTCTGAGTAGTTGAAAAGGTTTTGTGTCCCCACTGAGATTATCAAGCAGGTTTCATACACCAAGTAGATAATTGCCCCTTTAACGGTCATATCAAAAAACAGGGCTCAGGGAAAGTATGCAATGTTAATGGGCAATACAGTGAACAATCAAACAACATGAAATGGAGAGAATACTAAATATGTGTATGAAGGAGGCTAAACCAAGCTCACCTTCCAGCCTTTTTCACTTTGATGTTTTACTGAATAACTACTGATTGTTAAGAAACCATGCTTTTTGGAATTTCAACACAATGTAGTTTGATTGACAAAAATAAACATCTGTTCCACTAAATTTATGGAGTAATCAGCAGTACCAAAGACAATCATTAGCCAAACATATGTAAGGTAATCAGAATTGTGATTTTAGTCAGAGATAAGGGGGAAGGCTGGAAGAGCATATTTTTCAAGGATATATGAAATTAAGGGGAGCACTCCACAAGGATTCTAAGTTTTCATAATTAAGGCGAAGCACAAGGACCACTGACTGACATCATTTGGCTCTAATGCCTATGCTAAGAACAGTGCTAAGATTTGGTTTAAGGGAAGAAATAGAAGGCGCAAGTTGAAACCTTTTGCCTAGCATGGCAAATCCACTTAGGATACTCTATGCTACCACAATTAACAACGCATTCCTCTGAGTATCTATTTGTCTCACTAGCTAAAATCATCGGAAATCCATCAAATAACTGTGAAAGAAGTCCTCAAATAATGCTTAGTCTACAAAATTTGATCTTCTACCTGTAGTTAGAAAGCCTCAATAATATGAGAAAAGAGAATGAAGAAAAAAATCAACCAGTAGAACAGATATATCAGGGGAAGATACCCTTAATAGTTGGGATAGGCCACTTAGGCACTTACAAAAGGATTTCTTCAGTTACAAGGTCCAAAACACATGAGGCTAATTAGCATCAGGAAAATGATAAATTTAAAGTATATCATGTAAATGAATTACATACCAATTCGACCAGGGCGCTATCAAATCAGGAGGGTCCAAATACCTCCTAATTCAAACCTCACACATAAATCCCCATTGGGGGCTTCTCATCTGCATTGTAAACCAAACTCTGCCCGCTAAAGGATCGGGTAGCGACCAGGTCCAACTCCATGCAGAATTAGGTGTGGATCAGGACTAGATCTGGGTCTAAAGTGGGCATCATTATGTAGAAATCTAATTCCCTTCATGCCCTCAAAATTATCTATTTATGACATAGAAACAAAGTATAATCAATAAGGTTGCTAAGAAATTTAAAAATAGGGGTGGAACTACACATTATATATCAGGTAAAATATCAAGTCCAAGTCTGCATTGGGTTGATAATCAGTTTTCCTTACAAGACCCAGACCCAGACCCAGACCCAGTCCTGAAAAGCTACACGGGACTGTCTTTGGACCTGTACCTTATCCATAGGCATACAAGCTGGAATAAGTCTAGATCAATATTTTGTTGCAAATTATTTAATATTTACAATCCAAATAAGGGTAGATTTTAGTAGTTGCCTTTAGTTTATTAAAGTAATTAGCATAGAACAATGGTAATAAAGATGAATGTCAGGCACTCCCACAGCTAACAAAGTCTAGGAGCACCAAATCCCCAATCTCAAACTTGAATCTGCTCTTGCATCGGGCAACAATAGACACAATGGACATTAAGAAATTTCTTTGGTGACTTAATATTGCTTGACAAGATCCATATGGTTGAACTCAAGTAGATTGGAACACAAAAAGTTGGCGTTGGCTGCAGAAGTTATTTCATACTGCATTATGAAAGTAATGCATGCTCCATTAGAAAGTTGTATAATAGCCCTTCTTGGGAATTATATATCCAATAAACAAACGTACGGGAATTTAATGAACAGCCATAATCCAGAAAATATGGTTCGTTATAAAACATAATCCACAACCATGCCCAAGTCACTTAATAATAAAACAAACAGAATTTGCACTCATGAAAGAATAGAGGAATTGCACACAGGTAGCAATTAGAATGATCTAAAACCAGATGTACTTTAACTGTCTCTAATGACAAATTTGCATTTAAACAAAGCAGCAAAAACAGAATTTTATCATGTAATGATGCATCTATTTAATATAATACTCTTCACAAATAAAATTCTGTTAACCCTTTCTAAATCCACAGATGAGCAAAATGCACAACCTTCTCATGTGAAAACAACAAAAAATATGCACTTGATGGGAATTCTATGGGTTGCAAAATGCCATTACACATTTATACCCAGAAAAGATAGCAACTTTGCAACCCTTGAGAAAAAAAAAAGCACAGATGGGTTCCAAGTCGTCACCTGCAGATGGACAAATTTGGACATCAACATCATTTCCATCCACCTCATTGTCCTTCACAGTTTCTTCATCCTCATCATAATTTTCCTCATCAAAAACAGAAGCTTTATTGTTTAAAGAAGCTAGTGACACATTGGAAGAAAAAAAATCTTTCTTTGGCAGCAAATGGTCTTCTTCTGTGCCAGCCTGAACCTCAGGCCCATCATATTGTTCATCAATATCTTCATAGTCAACAGCATCTTCAGCCTTCTCATCATAATCTGAAGGACAAGAACAAATGAGATTATGTGAAAAGGAAATATAGTTTGAAGTTTCACTTGAAACAAGAGGGTAGAAAATCAGAGTTGCACCGAGGTGCCGTGTCACTTGGTCAAAGAATTGAAAAATAAACAGTAAATTGAAGTCCCATGAAAAATAATAAGGCATATGATGACTTTCAATTTGGATTTGAAGACAAACAGAACAACATTTGATCAAGTTTTGAAAATATAACATATAGCTTACATACGAAAAGATTAAAAAGTTGTATTGTCCATTTATGTTCATTCAACAAAAACTCTGCAATGACAGTACAAGGTAACATATCATTGTTTTATGTTTGTTTTAAATGATGGTCAACAATTGAAACTTCAATAGTTCAAGATCAACAGCAGTTTGGCAAACTCAACATCAAAGATATACTGGTCGAGAACCCTGCAGTTGAAGACCTATAAGTCCTAATTAGTAGTTTGATCATGGCAGGTCTAAGTGGAGAACACACCACGAAACCATAGTGTTGATTAAAAGCAACGATTCCAATCAAGCAAAAGTTCCAACCCATCTTATTAGGGGTGGCAATCGGGTCGGGTCGGGCATAAATGGGTTGGGTCAGATTCAGGTCGGGTCAAAAAAATCATAAACCTGAATCTAACCTGTTTATTAAACAGGTTAGCAATTACAATCCGAACCCGACCTGTTTATTAAACAAGTAACTCGACCCGACCCATTTAACCTGTTTAATAAACTGGTCAGTTTAAACAGTTCCTTCTTGAATCTTGATCCGTTTAAACTTTAAACACCCTCCCCTCCCCTCCCCATTCTCCCCTCACCCGACCTTCCTCAGTCCTCACCCTTCTAGCCCCAAAGAGTAAAGACCCTTTCCCACTTCATTCGCCTCCCCCTCCGTCCGCCGGCGGCGGCGGCCGCCGCCCATCTCCCAGAAGCTCCACCTCGGAAGTCGGAAGGTCCCAGGACCCCAACCGCGACAAGCCCTGGGTCGTCGACGGTCGACCCCCGCGGCCACCACTCCCTCCTCCGCTCCTCTGATGACCCCCGGAACTCGATAAAATTCTCCAACCCCGATGCCGGCGGCGCTGTCGTCATCGTCGAGTCCCTCCTCATCGACCTCCTCGGCATCATTGAAGGCCTGGCATCCCTGGATCTTCTGCTTCTCCTCGGCATCATCAAGTCCCTCCTCACTGACCTCCTCGGCTCGTTTGTTCGCCGAATGTGAGGGGACCGAGATGAAATCCCACGAGAAGGGGCGACGGCCAGAGGGGCGACGGTTGGAGAGGCGACGGCCTGAGGGGCAATGGCCGGCTGCGGTCTTCGACGAAGGGGCGACAGTAGAGGGAGGCAATGGCCGGCTGCGGTCTTCGACGGAGGGGCGACGACCGAAGGGAGACCTTCGGGCTTCGGCGGTTCAGCAGCCGGGGGAAGAGAGGGAGAGATGGGGGGAAAGAGGGAAAGAACCCGGGGGCTCTAAGGGTTTCTCACTGTTTTCATCCAGTGATCTCATCTCCCCTCCCAACCGTTGGATCTTAGCTTCCATCTATTTTATTTGGGATAAAATCAGGCCCAATGAGGCTCGTATATTAAACAGGTTATACGGGTTAAACGGATCATATATCTAAAATCTGTATCCGACCCAATTAATAAACAGGTTAAACGAGTCAATATGTTTACGACCCGAACCTATTTAGGCCAAACCCAAACCTGTTTATGACAGGTCGAACACGGGTCAGATGGCAGGTCGGATCATATTTTGCCACCCTTACATCTGATCATGATTTTAAAGTTCATTCGATCAATAAATGACAATAGATGAGCACGTCTTTGAATCCAAAAATGAGATACACTAGAACCATCATGTGATGGTTTTATAATGAGAAGGCTGCTTGTTGGTATCCATTATCGGATATTGGAGATTCAGTTGCAGATTAAGCAATGATATCCAAGAGATTTTAGGACCGACAAAATAGTGATAGTAAATATTGCAACAAAACATTTTTGAATTTTATTCTACCAGTTAAATTAGCCAGGCTAGGAAACTCCAAAGTTAATTTAAACTTATTATCTATAATTTCTAAATCATAAAATTTAAATAAACCAGAATTAAGTAGGTATATCAGCAACTAGTAGAATTGCATGGATGTAATGCCAATTGATTTTGTTTATTGTTTAAAAGTTTCATTCCCACGTCTCAATTATATAGCTTATGTCAAGTAATATGAAAAGCACCAAACAATACTATGATATCATAACGAACAAGTATCATACAGCAGTGATAGGATTGATGGACATATCCAGGGTTAAAGAAGTTGATAAAGTCATGCTAAGCACTTTGTGCTTTTGATTAAGTACTTATCTATTTTCAATCATCCATAATTATTTTAATATAAAATGGGTGGCCTGGTCTTACATAATCTTTGTTTGAATCTTTCGTTGAAATGTGTTACTGGCTTCATTGCCAAGTTTTATTGGAAGAAGGTATATGCAATACAGAAATTGAAAATAAAAGGCAGAGGACACATGCAAGCCAATTTTTTGAAGGTCTTATCTACCATAACAGAATTAATTTTGTGACTTTGAAGTCTTCTATAAATGTAGGTCATCTTAAGAGTTGGCAATTGGTAAGTTTCTTCGGACTTATGGGTCTAGACAGTGGCTGAAACTTTCTAAGTGCATTTTGGGCGGCATAAAGGGAAGGTAATCAGATAGAAGAAATATTGACATTTTTATATAGTTGATATCGATATCTCTGATCTATTTTTAACTAAATTGTAAATAGTCATACAATTCACAGATTGCCTTACTCAAAGAAGTACAAAGCAAAAGTGAGTAGTTTTTAATGAAGTATAGTTTCAACTTTCAAGTTTATTAAAGACTCCGCTTGACCTAAAATCTTTGATAGTGTCCTAAGTCATATACGTTGGAACTTGGAAGTCCTTATATGATTAGAAAGCAATGTGAGGGGTTCATTAACACTAACAATTGACTGTGATCTATCCGTAAGTAATGAACAAGTCGATTTCTTAGTGGACTCGACATAATTCTCTCCTACTCTTCATCTTATCCTTTTTTTTCTTTTTTTCCTCTATAAATTCCATGTCACCCAAGGTTGTCAAATTATCTTGGGGAGGCCCGGTAGTAGACCCCTTGTATAGCCTAGGCTATAAAAGTCTCTAAGTTCTTTTATTACATATACTTTTATTCATATGCATAAATAAGCACATACATATACATACATATACATAGATATATACATATACAAATATATATACATATATATACATAAACATACATACATACATACGTACATACACACATATATATATACATAGATC
>JAOXJJ010001032.1:8407-26906 GCA_025769935.1 Phoenix roebelenii | reverse complement strand
TATAAAACACGGGCTGGGCCGGGTCATTTTTAAAAGTTTCCAAGCTCAGCCCAATTTTTTAGTTGGGCCGCTTTTCTTACCCAGGCCCGACCCATGGGCCTTTGTTTTAATGTCCAAGCCTGAAAAATTTCAAGTCGGGCTGGGCAGGCTAGAAGGCTCGTGATTAGTTCTAGTTTGCATGTAATAGCCTTTTTGTAACCATTTGGGGCCTCCTCTATTATGTGACATATCCTCCGTTATCTTTTACTTTATATTATCATAACATATAATATTATATAATTGATTTTATATGGGTTTATAATGTTATAAAGATTCATCATTAAATAAATTTGGTATTTGTACTATTCTCCTAATAAAATAATCTTTTGAATTCAATTTATTTCCCAAAATTTTTCTCCAAAATGTTTTTACCGTGTGAAAATTATTTTATCAATGACAAAGGTCTTGACAATAATATAGTTTTGTTGTTAGAAAGCTTCAACTATTGATCTGGAAAATGAACTTGATGATATAGTACATCCGGATTGGCCTAGTTTAGAATTGTGGGGCATCCCGCGTAGCCTGACCAAATCCATCTTGGTCAAACTAGGAAGCAGGACAGGCACACCAAAAGACCTCCGAGGCCATATATCACCTGACAAGAAATAGTGTAGCTCGGACATTCCTCAGCTTGGTGTCTACTCCAAGTCGACCGGAACCTCACCACCACAACAGCCATTTTTTCCTACACACGAAAGTGCATTCCAACCATCAAGCCAGACACAAAGATTACTATAATAGCCTCCAAGGATTATGCTAAATCTACAAGTGGTTACACATGACCTTAGGTTGTTAAGATACAATTCACAGGAGACTCAGAACCCTGCAGCTATAAAAAAACCTAGAGATCCTTTATGTTAGGTAACAATTCAATTCCTCAAAGACTAAATCATCCTTATGTGCTATGAAGTGCAAGAACAGCTAGTTTTTAGAGAGAGAAACTCTGGGGAGGAAAATCTCCTCTGAGGTATTAACGACTAGTTTCGGACGGTGAAGAGCTCGGCGAGGTCATCGTTGGTCAAGGCGAAGGGCGCATTGGCATCGCGTTGGGCCGGCCGATTAGAATCCCCCGAGGGGCAAGCGTGCGGCACCCGGTGGAGGGCGACTGACACGACGGCTGGGGTTCCGCGGTCAGATCGACGACTCAGGGAAGCCTTCATTTTTCTTAATTAAGGGTTTTCTTCCTTGCAGGGCGGCAACTCCACCACCATAGATCGAAAGGGGAAGCAGCTAGCGGGAAAGGTAATGGAGAGAGCAGCGAGAGGCAACGGTAAGGCTAATGGGCGTGGGGAGACCTCCGACACCTGGTTGAGGTCGGGGCCCGTGGGTGACTCAATGGCCCATAGCCGCAGAGGTAGAGCGGCTGAGCCGCCGCTTCCCGACAGTCCTGACACTATCGGAGGAACCCATTGGGCGGCTCGACTGGAGTGGGAAGGACGGGCGGCGGTAGTTTGCAGCCTTGGTTGCCGTGTTCTGGCGGAAAGGGTGGCTAGGGATGTGGCTACCTGGGCCAAGCTAAAAGAGGTGGGGGCCGTCCCACTCACGGACGACTACCTCGTCTTGAGGTTTCGGTCGATAGAGGACCAGGATTGGGCCCTCGGCGAGGGCCCGTGGGTGGTGGCAGGCTCCTCGCCATGGGTCTATGGGTCTTGGACTTCGAGCCTGGGGAGAACGGTGTGAGAACAGCGATGGTGTGGCTCTGTCTGCCTTGCCTGCATACTCCGACGTCGACTATCCTCCACATCGTGGCTCAGGCGAGCCGGCTAATTACGGTGGATGGGGTTTGCCCGAGTGAAGGTGGCTGTTGATGCCACCGAACTTCTTTTACCGAAGGCTTTGATAGGGAAAGACAAAGGTGCGATGGCAGCTCTTCGTCTTCGAATATGTGCCGGTTTTCTGCCCGCTGTAGGCGGATGGGACACTTGGAGGCGACCTGGTTAAGACCCTCCTCGGCTCGTCGGAAGCCGTCGTCTCCGCGCTCTCTTGTTCCTCCCGGCTTCTCCGGTACGACCTCAATACCATGATGCTGCCCAATATGGAGACGTTGCGAGATCATGGAGTCCCGGGGCCGAAGCTCAACAAGCTAGCTACATCGTATCCACGGGTGCTGATGAAGAAGCGCGATCGGTTCACAGAGACTGTAGAATTGCTCTATGGAATGGGGATGAAGCCAACGTCGACGATGTTCATTCTCGCTATCGCTGCGATGCTGGCGCTGACGCCGGCGACGTGGGAGAGGAAGCTGGCGGTTTATAGGAGTTTAGGATGGTCTGACAAGGAGACTCTCTCGGCCTTCATTAAGCACCCGTTCTGTATGCTGGCATCGGACCAGAACATCAGGAAATCGATGGAGTTCTTTGTGAATAAGCTGAATTGGGAGCCGGCATTTCTAGCAGCGCGGCCGATGCTTCTGTCTCTCAGTCTTGAGAAGAGGATAGTTCCAAGGTGCTCGATTTTGAGCATTTTGTTGTGGAAGGGATTGTTGAGCAGCAAATTCGGTGTGCACACCTTGAAGTTAACTAAGAAGGACTTCTTGGAGAAGTATGTTGTCAAGTATGGGGAGCAGGTCCCTGAGGTGCTTGAGGCTTACCAGGGGAAATTGGAATTTGTAGGTATTGAGGCAGGGGATCAATGCAAACAAAAGAAAAGAGGCAGGGGATCAAAGAAGCATATGGAAATTGGCAGTTGTGAAAGAGTTTAATTCCTGGAGTTCTTGACTTTCTGTAGCTATTCCATTTTATAGTACTCTTTAGAGTTCTACAAACTTTTGGCCCCCGTCGGAATGCTACCTCCAATACTTGGGAGATATGCTTGCTTCGGTTCATTCTGAGTTTGTTCTCTTATTCTAATTTCTTGCATATCATTTTGGGCTGGTTGTCATTGTAAAATTTGTTGTTGCTGCAACTACCAGAATAGGTTGCACCATGCTAAAAGCAATTAAATTGCCACGATGAAACTGAATTACCTACATTCATCTAGTATATTTGGGCTAATTTGGGATGTACAGGTGTAAAGGGTTTTCTCAATGGGTAGTTTGCATATTATCTCATGTGCTGCAGCATCAGCTTCTTGTTGTTTTGGCTGGCAAAAACTGACATTCAAATGTTTCACATAGAAGGAGATGAATTTTCAGTTTCTGTCCTGCATGAAGGTATCTGTTTATATTCTCTTACCCCACAAAGTATTCAGTTCTTGAAAGTTTATGTGATCGAAGAACTACTTGACATGCTCTCTTTTGAATGTCTATATATGTTGCTGATTTTGTCTGGAGGTCTTGAGTGTGGTTTTGACCTTTAAAAAATAGGTGCTTGAGTCTATTGACCTCTTTATATTTCTAAGATTGATTTTCCAATGTGCCACCACTTGTCTCTTATTTTCTAATTACAATGTTATTCCCATATTTTCTAGCTGTTGTTGACTACTCCATGACATTTAAACATTTTTAAGACAGAGCCAAGCAAATGTACTCAACCGAAGCCCCAATTTTGATGAAAAATGTTTGGATAACTTGGTTGGTTGCCCAAAAAGAGCTCTTTCTCTTTATTAATTGGCTAGCTTAAAATCTGGAAACGTGATGGACTTTCAGTATCATAATATCTGACATATTGATTATTAAGAGCTAAAGTCAGTTTTGGTATTCCAACATATCTTTAAAATGGGACAAATTCTACGGAATTCTGCCAGGTTTCAACTAGTCACCGGATATCAATGGTTACTACATATAAACAACCAGAAAATTCAGAATTAGGAAGTTAAAAGAATCATCTTAAGCTTCCTTGATAACTTACTGCTTCTTCTGACAAGAATGTTGATATGGACAGTTTTGTATCTCCTTTTCTTATAAGCTTGAGATAATAATGATCTGTCAGGTATTCTTGGTAAAGAGGAAGTGGGGAGAATTCTCTATGCAGAAGTTCTTAACCTTGGTTTTCACCCTCCTAAAGGCTGAGCTTACTTATTTCTTTCCTTAACATATTAAAGGGCTCATCAATGAAATCTAGTGTAACACAAATCTTTAGTTGTTTGAGTGGCTAGGAAGTAGATGTTGTTTTAAGCAATGAAAAACATATATTTTGCAGATTCTCTATCATGTTGCATGTATGAAGGACTAAAATCTGTAAGCGTGCACTATCAAGACAGCCACATCAGGTTGACGCTGGTGATCGAGTTACATGCACAACTTCTTTTATGAATTATATGCATGATGGTGACACTGACTAGTATTACATTTTTTTTCCCAAGGAACAGTGGTTTAAATTATTACATATTCTTTAAATTTATTACTTAGTATCTTACTATTTGTAAAATTATTCACAGGTGCAAGACAGGAATGAACATTGATGATTTACTTTCAGCTTTTACAAAACTATGTGTTTGATTCCTTTGCTTTTGATGCATTTAATGCCTATTGTGCACCATTCCTTCTGAGTGTTTTCAAAAAAGAAAAAAGAACAACATGATAAAGATATAATATCTCTGCAATGCTTCCTCTTTTAGAAATAATAAATGCTCATTAATCATTCTTTCTTGATACCACTTCCTTTGACTCGACATTGTCAGATGACAAAATTGCTATCATCTATTGAATACCCTTGTAAATTTTCCCATATAATATTCTTCCATATTGTCCATAACAGTCATGTGGCTACTCAAAAACCTTTCCAGAGATGCATAACTTTGAATTTACATCCGTAGATAGTTTGGATGGGTCTAGTCAAGACTTTAAGCTATCCATGAAGTTGGAAGTTGCAAGTGAAACTTATTCTTCAGGTGGTTCTATATAACATAACCCGAGGAGTAGAAATTTAGTAAATATTTTCTTTTCAGTTCTAGGTAAATCTCTTGGCATTCTTGTGTGTGGCATTCCTTTCTGTTCTAGACAAATCTCTTGGTATTATTTATGTGACTTTCTTCTTGCAGTCATATATATTGTGCATTAATCTCAGACCTCCATTTATTTGTTTCAATGTTGTACAAAGTGATCATTTGGGTGTCGGCTTTATTATTCCTCATTTACTATTCAGTCCTTACTTGGGCTACATTATGATAGGATTATCTGACATTTACTTTTTCTCAAGTTCCAACTAGCCACAACAGAAAAGGTAAAACTGCAATGGATCTAGGATTTTGACATTACTCTGTTATGCTTCTTCCTGTCGCTATGGCATGTTTCATAGCAACTAGAATTGCAATTATGTTTTCAAAAGCATAGACATTTTGATACAGTTCAGTTGGAACCAGAGTTGAATCCTCTGTTGGCATATGTTGCCAAGACTTCAGCACAAATGCGGAATTCTTCTTTCTGAATCTCATTATCTCAGGTAACAAGTGATTCTTCTGTTATAACATTGACTTTGACTTTTTTTTTTCCCTTTCTTTTGCTTATAAATCTTTGAGCTGCTCAATTTATTTCTATGGCTTTGTATTTTCTTGGACAGACATGTGTCTTGAGGGGTTGGTCATTTTTAGTGCACTTTCTGCATATTATAAGTGTTAAAACTTCCACCAAAATGCTTGAACTTTCTGCCCCTCATCAGATGGTCCCTTTAAATGTGACAGTGCATTGCCTTTGGCTCCAATTTCTGGTCTCTGCAGTGAGTTAAGTGGGAAATACTTTCTACACTGTTAGTCATCTAGTGATTACAGTTTCACGAGTGAGGTTATGATGGAGGCTATATTTTCCTTTTTGAATAATATCTGATGTCTATGGAGAGATGTGGAAGCTAGATTATGGGACACAGATAAACATTCTGTTCATTGAAGCTCTAGTACAGAAAACAGAGTGGCTAAGTGATTTGGTGGCAGCTCTATGTAGCTACTACTGAAACTATCTTACAACATGACCTAAAATATCCACAACATTCTCGTTATCTTTTGTATAAAAAGCCTGTTGGAGTTGAATCTTTGTTTCCTTAACGGTCAATAGAAGTCTTCAATGTTGCTATACATAATTCTTTTATTTGTCCTGGAACCAGTGTGCTCGTCAAGTCAGCTCTGCCCTGTCTGAAGCACTGTCTATTGCAATGGCTGGCCCAACTGTGCTGAAAAAGAATGGATGTCTGGGTGCACTCAGGTCACAACAGAGCAACTCTACATTGAGCCAAGGCCTACTCCCCTGGCCTAATTATACCGAAGAATGTATTAATTTTCCTGGTACTTTGTACAGTTTCAGTGCATAATATACTCACGGGTAAAAACTATTATGTGCATCTTTTAGCTATTATGAGAAAGCGTGTCAAATACAAAGTTTTTGTACAATAACATGCATCATGAAATTTTTCTCTTTTTTTTTGGTAAAAATCATGAGATTTTACATGAACTTATGCTGTTGAAAGAGTTTCATGAATTTATTGACATAAAAACAAAATTTGGTATGAACCAACAAGGCATCCACTATATTTTCTTTTTTCCCAAAAATTGTTGATTTAGAGTTTTGTTTCGCAGAAACAGTCCATTTTAGACTTTATTAAACCATATACCTTTGCCCATGACTACTTCCAAGAACATTTTTACGTATGCCGCAAGGTTGATGGTGGGTGTGCATCCATTGCTAATGTATGTGCGGCATATTTTTGGTCGTCCATTGCTTGCAGGGAAGGGTGCATCAAACCTGCCGTATCATATCCCCTTCAAGCTCTTTACAAGCACTAATCAGATCAGTGGTTCTTCACACTGCTAAATCTCTAAGAACCCTTGTCTCGTTCTCTGTTGGTACTGATGGGTTTCTGATCAGCTAGCTGTGGCCTTCTACTTCTCTTTTTGGCTCCTTTGCCAGACTCATAGAACTGGTAACGTTGGAACCCCTAGGGTGTTATTGGCTTCAAGCCTTCTTTGACTGCTATTCTTCTCTCATGAACAACCTTGCTAGGATTTTGATGTGGCTTTTGATTCCAAGAGCAGATTCTAACCCTTTGTATAGGAATGTTGTTCTATATTTATTTAATTTCTTGATCACTCAAACAGGTAACTTGTAAAGAGACATAAAATATTGTGGAAGTGTAGATAGCACAGTATTGACCAGCATAAACCTACCTCAAAAAAGAGAGAAATTTACTCTTCCAAAAAAACAACCTTGATACAACTATTCGGATTAGTGGCATCCAATCCAATCTAGGTAGATTACCTGCCTTCAAAGATAGGCCTAGGTAAGTAAAAGGAAAGGAGGTTAATTTACAATTTAGCCAAGTGGCACATGTGTTCTTCTCACTGGAGGAAATTATGGTTGCCGCAACCAAACTCTTCTTAGTTGATTGCTAGCCGAGAGATCAATTCAAAATTGTAAAGAATTAACTTCAGAATAGTAACATAACCTTTCATGGCATAGGTGAAAACAATGATATCATCTGCAAATTGAAGAATCATATTGCCATTGTAGATCCAGGGGTTGCTTATCTCTTCAAAAATTTTGAACAAAGTAGCCTTGTTTAGCATTTTGCTTAACGCATTAACACAAAAGTGAATAAATAGAAGGTGAGAAGGTCCTCCTGTCTCAATCCCAATCCCGATCTACAGAGAATCCAGTTACTAAGATCTTTATTAGTATTCGCTGCAATCTTAGAAAATAATATATTTTCGAGCCACCAAATCCATTTAACAGGGAACCTCTATGGTCTAGGAGTTAAAGAAGTTGTCAAAACACTTTGAAAAGTCAAACTATCTTTTTGTAGAGTGAAAGAGAACCTCATTAGCCCAAATTATTCTATCCACATTGATCTCACTCTGATGTAAATTGCTTGAGTTGGATCAATTAGAAAATCTACTAAGCAATCATAGTTGAATTGCTGATCATTGGTGTTTCCATACAAGCACCTCAAGCACAAAAATATGACCACCAGAAATGTTTCCTGAAGAATTAATAGAACAAACATTCTTCTTATATTCTTCATATTCCTTCTTATACCACCTATTCCAAACTTCCTCTGAATCAGTTGGAGGCTTGAGAATAAATGAGATCTCATACTCAAACAAACCTTCAGCCTCCACCTCCACAGAGAATGTATAGCAGCCGCCGACGTTAACCTTCAAAATCTCAGGAATGCTTTGCAAATCATGATAAGAAATGGTACATCTAACAGACTTCATTTTCCTCTTCGAAATACTGACTTCTTCAAGAATTTCAATTAGCATCAAAAGAGATTATGTAATTTAATTGGACGGAGCAGAAGAATCCAAAGCAGCTATAAAGAATATGGCACAATTCCACCAAAAAAAGAAAAACAAAAAAACAAAAAACAAGACACAGTTTTCACTTGAGTAATAGAAGTGAAGTTGTTTCTGAATTTGAGAGGGCATGTCTGTCACAGTACTCCGAACTTTCTATTCGCGCTGCCCAGACATTTTAACGAAGCAACAAAACAATTCAATCTGACTTTTTATCCAGTCCAAGTTTACTGAAAATAAAACAAGTCCAAGAATAACAAAGCAAGCTTTGGGTGCAGCAAAGCAGGAAACGCCATTCAAAACACATTAATTGTGGAGAAGAGTGTCAGTTTTTTTTTTTTTCTGATGGAGAGTGGCAGACATTGACATTAAGCTGAATCCAAATGCTCATACCCATCAACTCCCAGGCTTCTCTTCTCCCAACTACCAAGTCTCAACTTCCAACTTGTTGCCTCCCATAGCATCTACTATTTCCGGAACTTCACCCTTGTACTTGATCACATAATTCTCAATGAACTTCTTCTCCCCCATCATGAGGTGCCGCGCTTTCACATCGCCCTTTACCAAGCCCTTGGACGCTAGCATTTCCAAAACCAGACACCTCGGAACGATCCTCTTCTCGAAGCTAAGCGACAGAACCACCGGATACGCCGACACGTAGGCCGGCCCCCACTTCAGCTTCTCCGCGAAGAACTCCATGTTTCTCCTGACCTTCTCATCGGACGCCGTCATGCAGTACGGATGCTTCGCAAACGCCCCGAGGAGTTGCTCCTGCGACCAACCCAAGCTCAGGTAATTCTCCAGCTTCTTCTCCATTGTTGATTTGGGCAATCTGGAGAGCACCCCTAGTGCATGGGCGAACATCGAAGTCGAAGGGCTGACGCCCATTCCCTTGATCGCGTTGAAAGTATTCTCGAACTGATCCGCTGCTTTGACCAGAGATTTCGGGTGGGTGATGAGCAGGGTGAAGATTACGGACGCCGGCATGCCGTAGTCTCGCAAGCTTTCGATCTTGGGAAGCAACACGTTGGGGAGGTCGGAGGTAAGCAGACGAGGGCACTTCTTGACAGCTAAGACGACGTTCTCATTGGAGTGGAGTATGGTCTTGAGGAGATTAAAATTTGGGAGCAGTCGTTTCGCCAAGCTCCATAGCAGTAGCCCGGGAATTCCTGAGAGAAGCCTTGCGAGGTCGGCGCCGGAGAGCCCGACGCTCTGGTAGAAGTCCAGTTTGGGCTTGAGGGTGTGGTCGGGGCTGGCGAGGAGGAGCTGGGGACGCTTGGTGACGATGCGGGTGATGTCGGGTTTGGAGAAGCCGAAGTGTTCGAGGAGGGTGAGGACAGAGCGGGGGTTTTTGGTGGTTTTGAGATGGATTTTGTTGGCGGCGGAGAGGGCGGCTTCGGAGGAGAGGCCGCATGACTTCTTGAGGAAATGGACCGTCAGGGATGATGAATCGTTTGGGGTGGAGGAGATGTGGTGGGAGAGACCATGGTGGAATGGGAGCTGGAGGAGACGGGGAGGGTTGGCTGCTGTGGCTGTGGTTGGGATTCTAAGAGTAGTAACGTGGTAGACTAGTCTAGTGTGGAGAAGGCGAAGCATGGTGTGTGGGGAGGATGAAAGAAGAGAAGGATCCGAGAATTACCAACGCAACGGTTTGCAGCCGGGTCGGAGCGTTTTATAATAAGAGACAAGCCTGTGGGACGGGAAGTGAGCAGGAAGGGATTGGCTGACGCAGTGAGGCATTTTGAGTCGTCGACAACTAGGGTTGGATCATAAACTATTTTTGATGATGCAGATCATAGACCATAGTACCATGCTCCATTACATTATGCATCATTGGTTACATAGCAAGGAGTGCTCTCTCTCTCTCTCTCTATTTATCTATAAGTGTATATATGTATATGTGGGAGGGTTATTAAATGGTCCCTCTTTCCTCTATCTCTCCTTCCTCTCTTTTTTTTCTTTCTTATGTACTCTATCTAGTTTTCGCTTTCCAGACCCATCCATCTAATTGAAAGGGGTAATCATGGAAGACCAACAAGAGCAGCAATGATAGCAAATTTAGGCTTGATGTGCAACACCAAAGTTGATGGATTTGGCATTTGAGTGGTTGTCAAGTGTATGATTATTAAGGGTGCTGGTCGTGCAATATATTGGGATCAGAGTAATAAAGATAGAGATTCAGGTTATAGTAGCTTTAAGACAATATTTTAAGTTCCGACAGGATAGGAAATGTTCCAGCTATCCTAACCCGTTCTTGTAAAATAATAGGATGGGATAGAGTTAGGACTCTGAAACTCATCCACATGGGAGAGAAGAAGAAATAAAAAAGAAAGAAAGAAAACATGAAGAAAGAGACAAATGAAAGAAAAGAAGAAGAGAAAGGAAGAAAGAAAGGAAGGGAGAAGAAAAAAAAGAAAGAAAGGAAAGAAGGAAGAAAGAAAAGAGAACGAAGAAGAAAAAGGGGAAAAAGAAAGAAAGGAATGGATAAGAAAAAGATAGAAGAAGAAAAGGAAAGAAAGGAAGGTAGAAGAAAAGGAAAGAAAGAAGAAAAAGAAAGAAGGAAAGAAAGAAGGAGAGAGAGCTGAAGGGTATCCTACTAGTATTTTTTACTAGAACCACTGCTGGGACAAGCAGGACAGCAGGATGTCCTATTCCATGGAAAAATAAGGGGATTGCTGTCTCATAGAATTTAAAATCTTGATTTAGGGTAGTGGATCATTGGAGCGATCAAGCAGTCGGAGATAGAGCTAGGATGAGAAATTGTAGTAGGATAGGTAGAAGGGTGTGGAACAATTGGCAATAGCAAGTAGGAGCCTTGAAGCCATTGTTAAGGCATAGAAAAAGGGATGACAAGACATTAGGCTAGGATGTGAAGGCCCTCAAAAGTGGTGGTTGAGCATTGTTCCAAAGGAAAATTCTTTTTGGTGCATGATAATTGGTAATAATGGAGCACGAAGGAGGGTCATTTTGGTAAGGGGGAGGAAGTTAAAGAGACGTTATTATGATTTATAAAGTGAAAAAATCAAAATGATTTACTAAAATTGGAAAAAAATGAATAATTTTGACAAGCACAAATGACGACCTAGCACTGAGCTACTAGTTTTAACAATAAATATAACATTTTGACAAAGTTTGATATTGCGTGTAATTAGAAAAGAAATATAGCATTTCATTCATTATGATCTAAATATCTTAAATTATGGATGGACTTATATTAATTAGATTTTGATAATTTGGCCATGGTAAAATATAGTATAATACTACTAAAATCTTTCACTTTTGCAACCACATGATTTATGACTAGAGCGTCAAAATACATGAACTTTGGTTTCTAGGTATATTTTGTAGATATGCCACTTTTAACATTTTGAATTTTCAATTTAAAGAATCTATCATTGATTTGAATGGTTCAATCTTTTTTTAAAGATATAATATAAAATATGTACTCAAACTCATATTAAACTAGAAGCTTGTAAAAGCATGTGTCCTCAAATGCCTCCCAATAAAAATCAACGATAAATCTCACAAATTAAAAATATATATCATTGATTATGACCTACACTGTAAAAATATCTAAAAACTTAAATATATATATATTTTGAAAATCATTTATCTACGCATCCAGCAAGAACAAAATGAACGGTAACATTATAATTAATGAGCAAGAATATATCATACACCATATGACTTACAAATCTAAATTGTTAAACTTAATCTAAATATTCTAAACCATATATAATCAAATTTCAGCTAATTGGTATGATTCTAGCTATATATCTTTTCAAATTCCTTATTAAATACTAGGAAACTAAAATAGGTTATTGCACTATTTAATTAGATATTTTCTATCCATTCGATGCATGGGTTAAGGACTTTAAAATATGTGGTTTTTTATTTATAAGCATTTTATAGATCATAGACCATGATTAACAATGTGAGTTCTCAGTATATGTATATATATGCATGTATATATGTATATGTATATGTGTATATGTATGTGTCTGTGTGTATAGATATATATGTATAAACACATGTATATATACAAAAGTACTTAGATATGCATGTAGTATGATATATATGTGTGAATATTTGAACATACATACAAACATATATATGTACATGTTTAGAAAATATATTATTATGAAGCTCCACTTATAAGCCTCTTTTCATAGGTGAGATCCAAATAGTTGAGATAAAGCTAGTTAGCCAAAATTTTTAAGTTTTTGTAGTTTGCTGAATTTGTAGTTAATATAAGCATAGGTTTTTAGTATTATTTTCTCTTTATTATTGGGAAACACCCGATAATATCCTTTGTATTCTACAACCGAGTTATTTCTCTACTCTCTCTTACATTCTTATAGGAAATACTTGATAATTAGCATGCTCTATAAGTGTTTTACATTGAAATTACATCTCATACTCTCTTATTCATTCTTGCAACCTTACAATTTGGTAGCTTAACTCTATCTTAAAATAATATTAATTAGTAGAGGTAAACTTACCTTCTTCCCGAATAGGTAACTAAAACTCAGTTCTAGTTGAGTCATGCCTTCTGGAAAAATGCCATCATGATTACTTTTTATATTTGTAAGATCTTTTATAAAAAAATATGGGCTGCCATTAATTGTGTACTTTATGTTGTTCATAAAAAATAGGTAGAAAGTGAGTCAGATTAATTGAGTGGTATGAGCCCAAATAAAAATTATGATCCATAAGGTCTTAAGCTATGGTTAATCTCAGTATATCTTATATTCTGATACATGTGAATTTGGTATTGAGGTGTAGGGCCTAGTTATTGGCCATTTGGGTACCTTAATGGAGGACCTAATAACTAGATTATTACTTTATTTGGATCTGGGCCCTTCTCCAATCCTAATACATCTTTGATTTAAACCTATTTATATAAGTTAGAGAGTTGTTTTCCCCATTATATAACAACATAGAGTAGGAAAGGGAGATGAAAAACCGACCCTAGGGTTTTCCACTACATGAAGACTGTTCTTGAAGTGAAGCGACCTACATATATATTTGTGGCAGGATTAAATGGTATGCATTTATTTTCATCATTGTTGACCCAATGAATTGATTTTGATGAGTACAAAATATTGAAGTATAATACTGATGATATCGTATTCTTGGAGAAGTTAAATTTATTTTATAGAGAGCTCAATGAGGTTGAAACATTAGAGAAGCATGGAGAAATTTTTAAAAAAGTTTTGGAAGTTTCTATAATGGACGAGTTGACCCTAGGCTATCTTGAGTCGACTCCTGAGGATCATGAGTCGACCCCAGCACAAATGAGTCGACTCCTGAATGGCCATAGACAGAAAATAGAAAACATTCAAGAATAGCTCTTTTACGAATTGACCCCTGAAGATCACGAGTCGACCTCTTAAGAATTCAAGTTTACCCGTATGCACCTGACAACAGTAACGATTAGTTTTTCTATGAAATCAGAACTGCTATATTCACTTCCAATGGCTAGTTTATCCTCTCTAATGGCTAGAAGTGACTCTCCAACAACTTTTCAACTTATGACTGCTTTCGAATTGAATTGAAGAAGATGATGGATTAAGGAGATTGAGTGGATGAGGTAAAAAAAAGGAATATAAGTGAACACTACTTTTTGGGCTTCAACTTGAGGATCAATCTAAAAAGTGACTATTGAAAGCCTCCTCCCACTTTTGAGTGAATTTTCAAACATTCATAGAGAGAGAGAGAGAGAGAGCTTCAATTGCCAATCATTGAATTCCTTCACAAGGTCAATAGCGAGTAAGAAAGGAAAAAAGGAATGAGCTAAATTCTACTCACTAAGATCCCAACATTTAGAACAAATCAAGCACAAGCTACAACCAAAAAAATTTACTAAGTTTTGTGGAGCTTAGAAATCAGTAAAGAGTTCTAAGGGTTGGAACTCAAGATTGGTTTAGCTATACTAGCAAAATATCTTATTTTAGTTGATTGCCAGAAAAAATCAACTAAATTTGGTTGTGAGCCCAAAAAACAACTATATTGTAATCTTGCTTATAGTTTTTTATAAAATTCTCAAGGAGGATTGCTTAGGGTGTGGATGTTGGTGCAAGGTTGGCACCGAACCATTATAAAATTCTAATATTTGTATTGTTGTGCTTGTTCTTATCTTTTGCATATATGTATCATTATACTATGCATACTTCTATTTAAATTAGTTTAACTTAATCATTATTTAAGTTTGTAAAAAGTTTTAAAAAATCTAATTTACCTCCTTTCTTTGGTTGTCATCTTGAGCAACAACTGGTATCAGAGCAGATGCTCTTGTATCTTTTAAAGACCTAACTATCTAAGAGCTCAAGATCTATATGGCAACCCTTGGAATGTCTTTGCTAAAGGACATTCCTTTATTAGGCATCTTCTTTTTAGTAAATTTGATTACGCTTATCGAAAGGCTAGAAAGAAAATTTTTATTCAAGCATAAAACTATGATTTATGAAATATTATAGTACATGGCTCACACACACCTACTAAAATCATAAATGGAATTTAGATTTCCAATCAAGAAAGTGAATGGGACAGTAATGAAAAAACATTAGCTCAACTATATACTAAAGCAATGAATATACTTTATTGTGCTCTTAATAAAAATAAATTCAATAAAATTTTTACATGCTCTTCTGCTAAGAAAAATTGGGATAAATTGAAAATAATCTATGAAGGAACCAATAATGTGAATGGATCAAAATTAATATGCCAACACAAATTATGAAATATTTAAAATTCAATTTTATGAATCTATTGCTAAAATATTTTCAAGATTTTTAACTACTATAAATGATTTGAAAACTTTAGAAAAATCGTATAATAATGGTGATCTTGTGAAGAAGATACTTAGATCTTTGCCTAGGTCTTAGAAAGCGAAAGTGATAGCTATTCAAGAGGCAAAGAATCTAAATGAGCTATCCTTGGAGAAGCACTTGGTTCCCTCATAACCCATGAGCCAAGCATGATGAACCAAGAAGAGGATACCAATGAAGAAAAGAGAATCTTAGCATTCAAGTCCTTCAATTAGGAAGCTGGAACAACAATTGAGGATTCTAGTGTTGAAGATGAGGACCTATCCTTAATCACCAGAAAATTCAAAAACTTTCTAAAGATGGTGAAGAAAAAGAAGCTAGAAGGAAGAATTTAAGCTTCAGCTAAGGGGGAGCTGAACAATGAAAGGAATAAGGAGATGAGAGAAAAGAAAGCCTTGGCTAAGGAAGAGCCAAGTAAGAAAAATAAGAAGAAGAAAATTTGGTGCGACGGCAAACATTTCAGCTCCAAAGAAGAAGAAAAATAAAAGGTAAACAACTGGTGCTTTATGGCACAAGAAGATAAGGTAAAACCTACATTTCATTCTAATTTTTCTTTAGATTAGTTGCAAGATGCTTTTGAAGATTTAGACAATCTGTAAATTAGGTAGAATGGATTGATTTTAATGTATCTCTTTATCATGCCTTGCATGCTTTAATTCTATAATACTTGTGCTTAATGCCTTAATATATGCTGCAATTTTCTGATATTTGCTGAAACTCATTAATATTAGCCCCATATTTGGTTTAAATTCTATTTTATAAAGTTTTTGACATTTATAAATATGCTTTGATACTTTGAAGTATGTGTTTTGTATATCCTGATACTCAAAATCTTAATGACTTATCATGAGTTGTAATGCATAGAAAATACACATCTCGAATTATTAATCTAAATTTTTTATTGAAAACCTTTCTGAAATTTTGAAACTTTAAATGGACTGATTAGTTCAGAAGAATAAAGAAAACTTAAAGAGGAGATATCATACGAAATTTGATAGCATAAATTAATAACTTCTACAAAAAGGGGTAGGCTAAACATATAAGAAAATGAAAAATAATCCTAATTCTCTCAATAAGCCTTGTCTAAAAATTATTTTGATACTCTTTGAAGCTCGCTATTTGGTTGTTACATCACATGCTTCAATCATAAACTAAATTGCAACTCTAATATTTGATATCTTTTTGCACCACTAAAATTGATCTTAAATAGGTCTAATTTAATGAAAAAAAGAAGGGAGAGAGAAAGTTAACTATTGCTAAGTCCGAATTTTTTGAAACTCTTGAACCTTTAGTGGTCTGATACATCAAAGTTGAATGATCAGTAGCTCTGAGTATGATTTTTCATCTTTAAGCTCTTCAATTCCCTTCAATGACGATTAGAGCAAGATTGAAGTTGCTATAATTCTCTTAATATTTGATAAATTTTAAAATGCAACTCATGGATGCTGTCAAAAAGGGGTGAGTAGTTTGAGTATACGCTTAATTGAATATATATTAGCTTGGGTTAATCTGAATATTTTATGAAGCATTCATGAAGTTTATTCTTAAGGCATATATTTATTTACTTTATTTTTTATATAAATGAATTAATTGTGCACAAATCCTAAAAACACAATAAATTATTTTTCATATACTCAAAGTTTTGTTATCATCAAAATGGAGAAGATTGTTGACCTAATGGATTAATTTTGATTAGTACACATATTTGAGTATAATACTAATGATTTTGTGTTCTTGGAGAAGTTAAATTTGTTTTATAGGAGCTCAATGAGGTTGAAGGTTAAGAAGCATGGAAAAAATTTTAGAAGAGTTTTGAAAGTTTCTATAATGGATGAGTCGACTCCAGGCTATCTCGAGTCGACTTTTAAAGATCACGGGTTGACCCCAATACAAAAGAATCGACCCCTGAATGGCTACATATAATGAAAATAGAAAGCAATCAAAAACAATCCTTTCGTGAGTCGACTCCTGAAGATTACGAGTTGACCTCTGAAGAATTTGAGTTGATCTGTCTGCACCTGACAATAGTAACAGTTAGTTTTTCTGCAAAATTAGAATGACTATATTCACTTCTAATAGCTAGTTTTTTCTGTCCAATGGCTAGAAACAGCTCTCCAATAACTTTTCAAGTAATAAATGCTTTCAAATTGAAATGGAGAAGATGATGGATTAAGAAAATTAAGTGGATGAGGTAAAGAAAAAGGAATACAAGTGAATACGACTTCTTGGGCTTCAACTTGAGGATTAATATGAGAAGTGAGTTTTCAAAGCCTCCTCCCATTTAAGATTGAGCTTCCAAACATTCATTGAAAGAGATCTTCAACTTCTAATCATTGAATTCCATCACAAGATCAAGAGTGAGCAAGAAAGAAAAAAGGGAATGAGCTGAATTCTACTCACAAAGATCCAAATATTCAGAGCAAATCGAGCACGAGCTACAACGATAAAGGTTCTTCTGTACGTATTCTATTCTTATTTATTGCACGATATTAAGAAATCTTGTATGGAGTTTTTGGTGTGGCTGGCACCGTAAAAATCAGCTAACTTGTAAGATTTGGTTGTACCTATAAAACAGTTAGGTTGCAGTCGATTGTCCTAAAAAATCGATTAAATTTTGTTGAGCTTGGAAATTAGCAAGGAGTTCTTAAGGGTTGGAACTCAGGGTTAGTTTAGCTGTACCAACAAAACAGCTTAGTTTTGGTTGATTGCCCAAAAAATCAACTAGGTTTGGTTGTGAGCCTAGAAAACAACTATGCTGTAATCTTGCTTATATATTATAGTGAAATTCCAAAAGAGGATTGCTTGGGGAGTGTATGCAGATGCAAGGTTGGTATCGAACCACTATAAAATTCTAGTGTTTGTGTTGTTGTGCTTATTCTTATCTTCTGCACCTATTTATTATTTATTTTGATGTAAATGCTTATGTTGTGAGGATCCGTTTGGGCGTGTGTTTAGTCCAACGCTGATTATTCATCGAGAAGATCTTCGATACATTTCAGCTAGCTATTTTAGGTGAGGTCTTGAGTTGTGACAAATGGTATCAGAGCGAATTCGGCCCATAGCCTATGTGGACTAGGGGACACAACAATATGGGTTCATGAAGGTTGACCACGGGCCAATCGTGGTACTTATGATTAGATTTGAATGGATTTGAATGTTTAGTCTGACGAAGGCGTCAAGGCTTGAACGGGAGGAAGTATGTGAGGACCTGTGTGGGTGAGTATTTAGGCCCTGTTTGGGGGAGCTTTTGGAGGGCCAAAAAGCACTTTCTGGTCCTCCAAAAGTACTTTTAGATAAAAAAATGGTGTTTGGTAAAATTTCTGAAAAGCTATTTCAGCTTTTGCGGGAAGCTGAAAACAACTTTTGGGGGGAAGCTCCAATTTGGAGCTTTCTGAAAATGTTGTTTTCAGCTTTGCCGGAAAGCTGTATTTTTGACAAAAATGCCCATATTAAAATATAATAATTACATA
>JAOXJJ010001031.1:89775-113443 GCA_025769935.1 Phoenix roebelenii | reverse complement strand
GATATTGAGATATCTAAAAGGTACTGCGGATTATTCGTTATGTTATCAAGGAAATGATTTGCATCTTGAAGGCTATATAGATGCTGATTGGGGAGGTGATTTGGATGAAAGAAAATCAACCTCTAGTTATGTTTTCTTACTAAGTAATGGGGCAATTTCATGGAGTAGTAAGAAATAAACTTGTATAGTTTTGTCCACGATGGAAGCTAAATTTGTAGCTTCTTTAGCGGCAGTACAAGCAGTTTGGTTAAAGAGATTTCTTAATCATTTGGGGGTTATGAAAAATGCTGCATATCCAGTACTAGTACATTGTGATAGCCAAGCATCGATAGCTTATACAAAAGATCCCAAATATCACTTAAAGACCAAGCATATTGATACAAAGTATAACTTTGTGAGAGACATGGTTGCACAAAAGAAAGTGAACATACAGTACATATCTATGAATCAAATGATCGCAGATCCGTTTACTAAATCTATTCCTCGAGATGTATTTATGAGACATGTGAAATCTTTAGGTCTTCCTAGACTTTGATGTACTTAATGATTTGAATAATGAGATATTTTAATTTCTTATTTGGGATTCACATGTATGTATTTATATTAATGCTAAGTTCTTATTTTTTTTAAGCACACACATATGCATATATATATATATATATATATATGCGTTAATGCTTTGTGCATATGATTAGTTCATTTAAAGAAATGTATATTGGACAAAAATTAGGTTGGCCTTCTCACTCGGGCAATCGCCTCTATAACTTGTAGTTGATAGAGATGAGACAATTTTAAGCATAACGTATTATGAGCTCAAGCTTAAAATTAGTGTCGCCTTGATAGTAAATCATGATGAGGTCACTATATAATATTTTGTGACCGAAGGTGAGTAAACCCACAACTCACCTCGTCTGTTTTAAATGCCAAATGTGAATTCTGTAGTAATAATGAAAAAGAAAGTAGAGTGGTGAACTCAAGTTGGACACTAAGTGTGTCTGAACTATCATTTGTATGGTATTTCATATAATGAGAATCAACATACGCTCCATGGAAAAGGAGAAAAATACCATAACATGCACTTCATACCATATGTGCATAATTCAACCAATAAGGGTAACGAGAGAATTGATCTCTTCTCTCTCGTTGTGTGAGCCCTGAGGCTATAATTACCTCTGTTAGTACCCTTATTACTTTTACTGTTTCTTGAGATTTAGTTTAATGTATGCTATCTTGGAATATTACTTGCAATCATGCTTGATTCGATTTATTGGGACATATCTGGATAAGCAACTAAACTATAATTAAGAGATTCGAGATAGAAAAGAAGATCATTTTGTGTCTCATTTCTTTGTTGTATTCACTGGTCGACCAATCATCTTGACTACGTGTTAAAGCATGATTGTGAATACAAAACAGAAAATAAGTAATGTGATAAGTTAAAGTGAGATCATGAGGTACTTGAAATGTGACTTAAATGTTCTGAGGTACTGCATACTTACTCTACTGAACTACTATATATTTCTAACAGATGTATGGTAGTGTGCGCTCGTTATCATTTTTTTTTATTGGTATACTGGTCGCATGATCTATTTGCTTGCATGAAAGTTGCAGAGAAAAGACTTGTTTGTAATGGTTAAAACTCACACTGTTGAACCCATCATGTGTGAGTGAGAGATGTTGGAAAAACTGGTTTGGTCCACCCATGATGGTTCAATCAAACCGGAAACCAAAAGACATGATCTCATGTCCAAAAGAGATGTCTTTCCATGGACATCTCTCCAATCCTGAAATTGTCTATTGACAGTTATGCATAAGGTTTCATTTAAAAAGTGGGTGGTTAAGAGATTCTCTGCAAGTCTCTTGGGTATTTAGGTTGTGAAAAATAATAGATTTTTATTGGTAAAATCTACTCCTCGATCAGTGAATCGAACCAAAGAGAAAAATCTGTAAATGATCCAAAATTCTTGCTTATGTTAATGTGTTTATCTTTCAATATGAATGCCAAGAGATGATTGAAGCAATACAAATGATGCAGTGTTTATGTGTTTGCTTTGCGAAAACCATGGACGATGTATCTAAATGTCTGCCGAGAGTTTTTATGGAGATTATTGGGAAGAAAACAATGGGCAAAGAAAGATTAATAAAATAAGTGATTAATGCAGGACTTTGATAATTTTCATGAACTTGGCTATATGCTATATGCCTCTCCATGTAAAGAGGATATCTAGCCACTGCCACGTATGCTATTGTGTTTTTTGAAACACATATGCTAGATTGTCAATTTCGTTTCCTCTAGCTATTCTTCATCTTCTTAAGCTTCCATGTCTACTCTCTCTTTTGGGTAGGACAATGCTCAGCCTACTTGCTCTGTGGGCCTGAGATTGCAATGCTTGCCACACTGAGACCATTTGAACACTTAACAAAGCATTGGTTATACATCCTCTCTTTCATGTGCCATCCAAAGTGCACATTCTTGCCTTTTGGTCTCTTTTCCATCGCAAGCAACTTGAAATTTGGATCCTCTCATTCCATACCTCTTGTTTAGGTTGGAAAATGTCTTAGCAAAGCGTTTTATGACTCAAGTTGCTCATGTTGTGTTTCTTCTCCTCCTCCTCCCCCTCTTCCTTGGAAAAAGATTATCTTCCTATTGTAAACACACAGAGAGAAAATCAATGCACACAATTTCCTTCAATCATGTCAATAGATTTCTAGTCTATGTGGCAATACTTTGACCTTCCGCAACATTATCGGCAACCCAACCTATAACTTGATTTCTATCTTGAAATGCATTGAAAAATCTAACATAGTTAAGGAACTAGCCCACACCCCAAATATCAAGCAATCAGTGTATAGTAATCATCATTGGATTATGGCATTCGCTAGGTCAAAGAACTAGAGTTGTGGAATCCCCCTCGATTCGAAGACCAATTCCTCAAAGTTTATCAATTACGTAACAATCCCCAGAAGTTTGTTTCTTTCCTAAGCTAATCTTTACTTCTTTATTATGTCACAATGCTAATTATCAAGGAGTCATGGATGTTCTTACTCATCCCATATGTCATGAATGAATCCGGAGCTCCTCCCTTGTGCGCATTGCTAAAAGACTAGGATATTGAATTTCTTCTAAAAAGTGGTTTTTAGTATCCTGATCTTTTCGGGTTTTGATGATTTAAAGACTTTTGACAAAAAAATCCTCTTCTTCCACTGCTAACTTGTTCCCACCAATGACCATATAAGCACACCATGAATAGATTATGCAAGCATGCAAACTGTGGAACTAGTTTCAGTATTGCTTGTGGCAACAACAATTGGTAGTTTCATAGTGCAGGGTTTAATGGTGAATTACAGAAAATTGGTCTGATAGACAACCCTGTGTGTACCTCAAAATTTGAAGCATGAAATTAGTGCAAGATATAGTCTTATCTACTAATTGCATTCATCCTCCTTTATTTTTAGTAAACATTCTTCACCTTTTGTCTTCTTTAAGAGAGAATAATACAACCATACAAATCAAAAGTGAGACTGCATTCATCATTTTAATATAAATTTAGAAAGTTATTGTCTTGCTTTGGCTCATTACATATATTTGATATTGTCTTGCTTTGAGACTAATCTTACACAGTCGACCCAACAGACTGAAGTTATTTCCCAAAAAAAATTACGGAATATTGCAATACTCTTTCTTTTCTTCTCTATGCGAAAACAGTCCTAAAGTGATGCCCCATCCCATCATCACAAAAAAGCAAAATTCCTTATTTTTAACTTCACTTTATATCCAAACTTTTTGTAGTTTAAAGTAATCCTCTATAACTAGATAGACTAATGAGTGATAATAGCATTATAAATATGCTCAATCCAACTCATCTAAACCTTAATCCCAATTATATGAATCTTTTTCTTCTATCGCGCTCGATTTAGAATCAAACTTTATAAAAAAATTAAGATATTAAATCCTTCTATACTATTTTATCCCATATAATTCTAGATCTATCTTTACCCATCTCTCCTATATATATATATATATGTATATAGGGATTGATAACCTACTCTTTGTTATGGTAAGTTATCAATCTACCAATTTTTTTTAGGCAAAAAATATCCTTACTTTTTATAACTCTTAAGGATATTTTATATCTTTTTACAATCTCACATTAACTCACCCTCTCAACCCCTCAATTAATACTCTCTCTCTTCGGTAGATATATGTATATATATATATATGAGCGCGCGCGCATATACATACGTATATATATACATATATCTATCTATACACATACACACATACATGTATGTATGTATGTATATGTATATATACACACACGCACATCGAGGAGAGAGAGAGTATTAATTAGAGGGTTGAGAGGGTGAGTTAATGTGAAATTGTAAAAAAGACATAAAATACCCTTAAGAGTTATAAAAAGTAATGTATTTTTTGTCTAAAAAAATAGGTAGATTGATAACCTACCATAACAGAAAGTAGGTTATTAATCACTTATATATATATATATATGAGAGAGAGAGAAATAGTAATTAATTGGGGGATGAAAAATGGGTAGATTGATAATCTACCATAACAGAGAATAAGGGATGAAAAATGGGTAAATTGATAAGCTACTATAACAAAGAGTAGGTTATACGAAAAAATGGATAGATTGATAACTTACCATAACAGAGAGTAGGTTATCAATCCCCTATATATATACACACACATGTATAATTATTATTTCATACTGATATATTTTTGGGCTATATTATAGAGATTTCAACTATCTAAATTATCATTATCTCAATTTGTTCTCAGCTAATGCTACCTATAACTTTTTACGAATAACTCCTTTTTCTATTCTATATTTTTTTGTATCATCACATGTCCGCCCCAACATTCGGACTTCTGCCACACCCATCTTGTTTGCATGCTATTCTTTTACCATCCATCGTTCTATATGGTAAAATATAGCTGATCGTTAGATTGTATGACTGTCCTATACAAATTCCTTTTAACTCAGCAGATATCTTATAATCAAATAATATCTCAATTATATTATTTTTTTATTTTATTTAACTTGTTTTAATTTTATAGATAATATTCTTTTCGAAATTCTATTTCTCCTGAATAACCAATCTTTAGGTACTGAAAAAATAATAGCATTATTAATATATTATTTTCAAAATAAAAAAAAATTTGAGGAGTATAGTTATTTATGTGCATATGTACATACATTGCACATGCTAGTTATTATTCTAATAAAAATATCTGATAAATTTTGCCTAATTATACAACGGTGCATCCAACCTCATAATTGCGCAATAGACAACCAGCAATTGATAGCTGAAGACATCTTAAAAAATAAATTTAAATGGAATCTCTCTCTCTCTCTTTTTTTGCTAATGCAAAAAGGGTAAGGGAGGAGGGACAAGCCCACCCCATGTAGCAACCCCCACTGGGCCCCCACCCTACCAGAAGAGTGTTCGATTCGGATAGATACACCGTGTGTTGGGCATCCCGACTATTTTACTCATATCCTCCCCATCTGTGGGCCGGCCCGACTATCCGGCCCTGATCCTCCGTGTGAGTACGTCACACCTGGCACCACAAAGGCTACCATCCGACCAATAGCACTTCCAGATCCCGCGTCCAAGCTAGGGGCATTCGGTCCCCACATTTAATCGACGCCCGTACGTTTCGAACCTGAAACCACTTGGTTGAAAACAAGTGCTCCGTTTCAACTGGGCTACCACCTCAGTGGCACCTAAAACCGCTTGGTTGAGAACAAGTGCTCCGTTCCAACTGGGCTACTACCTCAGTGGCCTCCCTCGCGCGCGCATATATTATTTGTTAGAATATGCCACGCACACTGAGCCCTATTCCATTACCCGCGTGTGGGTCCCACGTCCGGCATCACGAGTGCACTCATCATCGGCGTCAACGCCGACGCACGCGCCTCTTTCAACCCCCTTCTTCTCCCTATATAAACAAAACGCCGGCGCTCCTCCAGCTCGTCTATTTCTTCTCCAATCACCGATCGAAGTCGTCAGGAACGAGGCCATGGAGGACCTCCTCGATGCCCTGCGATCCCTAATGGCCTCCCACTCCCCTCCTCTCCACGCCCTCGTCGTCCCTTCTGAAGACAACCACCAGGTTAGGTTTTCGATCTCTAAACATCCCGATCGAAAGACGTTGATCCCTGAGTTCCGATCTTTCCGATCGAAGTTTCTGGTTTCATTTGCCTCGGATTCTTGTTTAGCTATTAGGTTTTTTCCTGTGCCCTGAGAAAAAGCCGCTGTTATTTTTCTTCTAATTTTGAGTATTGATTCGATCATGAACGGTAATTCTTCTTTATTTGATGTTCTTTCGGTGCTGTTGGGTGGATTTTTTGATGTGATCTTGTGTCGCAGAGTGAGTATGTATCTGCGAGGGACAAAAGGCGCGCCTTCGTTTCTGGATTCACTGGAAGTGCTGGTGAGGCTTTTCTCTAAGTCAGGAACTGACCCCTTTTTTTTTGTTTTTATAGGATACCGTTAATTCTCATTTCACTTGATTTCTATGGTTCAATTGGATCTTGTTTTTTTTTAATCGGCCGATGAGCTGATTCATAAAAACTGCCTCCTAGCATGATTCATGCTGATCGTAGCTACAGCCCAGTGACGTCTCAAGTTTCTAGATATTTATTATTTTTGATAAATTGCTGGAGTTGTGTCACAGAAATGAGATAGTAATAATGCAAATTTTCCCATATGAAAGTCAATTCAAATCATTGCACTAGAGACATCTAAAAATGAGTTCAAGACATTTAGTGAGAAGATAATTGGAGAAGGAAATATAGGATGCAGTACATGATTAGTTGACTGCAACTCTCTTATCATGAGTACTGTATTTATGATTTGGAGATCTTCATGCCTTCTGTGATTAAGTTCAATCCTGTCATCTCAATTGCAATTAGGGGCTTGTTTGTCTCCTCCTCGTTGAGGGGTTTGAACTCAAGTTCACTCTGTTGCCAGCACTTCTGTCTGTTTGTTTCCCAGTAACTTACCCAAGATTTTGAACTGAAGTTCCAAATTCATCTGAAAAGTTAGCCAAGTATGTAATGCTACATTAATGCTCTCATACTAACTCTCTCTCCAAAATGAGCCATTTAGGCAATATATAAGTGATAATTATTATCAATAATAAATTAACAACAATTTTAATGTCTAAAAATTGATTTTACTATGCACGAACTTCCAGTAAAACAAATAGCAGAACTGGCCAGAAGTTCAGCTCAATACTCAAGTTCTTAAAACTCCCTTGCCATCGAGAGTGAAACTTTATCCAACTCTTGAATACCATTAGTGGAAAGCAGCAGGTAATTGATTAAGGAAGCAAGAACTATCAGGCAACGAGGGGTGTAGCGCTTATTGTTTCAAAGGCGAATTCTCTTTCGAGATGCGAAGAAGAGTAAGGGTAAGGCAAACAAGGAACTGATTGACCTACATATGCACATTCCTATTGGGATAACTTCATATGAATATGCCTCTACAATCTAAAGATAGATTCCCTCTATCTGAAAAGCCAATCTTAGATACTTCTGACAAGTAAAAACAAACATGCCCTAGGAAGTCATAGCCACGATGGAGAAGTAAATAACTTATTTGTCAGAGCTGGAAGACTTATTTGCAACCTCTTTGTGGGATCAGTCGGATATAATTATCTTGAAGGTTGCTTAAGATTTGTTGATGTATATACTTGTCAAAGTTGTGTGGTGCTAGAAAGAGGTGGCTGATATAACGGTGTTTCATTACTCTGTTAAATGAACATTGGTGTGGATTTTGGTGTTGGGCTTTATTAGATTCATTTGTTTTTGTAAACCTCAAAAAGGAAGATCCAATGACAAACCTGCATATGCTCAACTATATGCAGTTTTCCACTTCTTGAGATATGATAATTGCAAGGAGAGAGTAATAGTGGAAGTTTGATGTGATTTTCCATTATCTCTAACAACAGGACAATTAAAATACTAAGTCGTTTACTATGGACAAAGTCATTGGACATGGAATTTTGAAGGGTTCGTTTTCATGAATCTTGGAGATTTGGATACAATGGATCTTTTTTGATCATGAATCTTGCAGAGAACTGGTGGCTTGGTAGCATAGTTACAACTAGGTTGTATTCTTCTCTTATGTGTGTGATAGTGATTTCTCTCATTGCTTTTATTCTGTGTTGCTATCTCTTCTACATTCTTTTCCAACATTTTGAACTATTGTTATTTGATATATAGAATTGTAGATAAAACATGTAGGTAAAAAGTTATCAAGAAATGTTAGTTGATAGGTTAAGTAGGGCACTTGATGAGCTGATTTGTCTTTCCAGAATAAATATAAATAGCTATAAAGATCTCCTTGAAGATATGAATCTTGTCTCTTTTTACCAAACTCTTAAAGATCAGTTATTACCTTTTTCAGATTATTATATCTTCTTATTTATGTTTTTAAGTTTCAAATAGTTATGATCAGGAATATTTCTGAATACACTCATAACCATATATCTTTCAATAGGTTTGGCTCTTATAACAATGAATGAGGCATTGCTGTGGACCGATGGGCGATATTTCTTGCAGGCAACACAACAGTTGACTGACCAGTGGAAACTCATGCGAATTGGAGAAGATCCAGCAGTCGAAATTTGGATAGCTGATGTGAGCCATCATTGTCTTTGGTGAATCTTTTTCTTTGCTTTTGCTAATTCCAAGAACTGTGGATTGTAAGTTATGCACTCATTATTTGGTTCTGAGATGGCTGAAAGTCAAATTCTAGCCACTTTGCTTTTGTCAATGAATGAGAGTCTTTTCATCATTGATATTTGTAAATGTCGCAAGATAAATTTTGGGCATATCTTTGTGCTATCTCAGCAACATTCTGAATTTTATATGGGAAGGATGACTGTTTCTTGGTCTAAAATATTAAATTTTAGTTTGATCGGCCTCTTAAGTCTTAATAAGCTACCTTCTTTGTTGTGCTATCAGAATCTACCAAGTGATGCCATAGTGGGAATTGATTCCTGGTGTGTATCTGTAGAAACTGCTCAGAGATGGGAGCATGCTTTATTAAAGAAAAAACAGAAATTATTTCAGTTATCTTCTAACTTGGTTGATGAAGTTTGGAAGGATCGGCCTTCAGCTGTTATTCTACCTGTAACTATACATCCATTAGAATTCTCAGGCCGTGCTGTAGCAGAAAAGTTGAAGGATCTGAGAGAAAAACTTAAAGGGGAAAAAACTTATGCTATTATAATCACTGCGCTTGATGAGGTATGAATTCCTATGCCTCTATTCTCATTTGTTTTTCTTATTTCCTTAATAATCTTGTTTCTTGATATGATTACAGATTCCTTCATCTTAACTTTGTGGTACTCATCGTTAGTATCCTCACATTTTATTGTTTTGAATTTATATTTAGGTTGCTTGGTTATATAACGTTCGAGGAAATGATGTAGCCTACAGTCCAGTTGTTCATGCATATGCTATAGTTACATCTGAGTCAGCATTCTTTTATGTTGATAAGAGAAAGATCTCTTCTGAGGTCAGTTTTCAATTGAATATGTGTTTACTCCATTGTGTGGCTCTAGTAAAAATGTTCATGCTCATATTTTTGGAAACCAACATTCTTTATACTGAAAAATTACCTATGCATACATTTTTTTTTTAATTTTGGATAAAACTTGAAGAAAATTGATAAACATGCAAACTCTAATATCTAGCTTACTCTTTTTTTTTTTCAATTATTGAAAATAGGTACTCTGTTTTATGGCTGAAAATGGAATTGAAATCCGGGAATACAATACAGTTGATTCAGATGTAAACTTGCTTGCATCTGGGCAGCTAAAATATTCATCAGCTACTAGGGATTCTCAAAGTGATATTCAGAAAGCTGGAAAAGTTGATTCAGATGTGACAGGAAATGTTGATAACACAGCAGAGGAAGTGAAACATAATATGATATGGATTGACCCAAGCTCATGCTCATTTGCCTTGTACTCAAAGCTCATACCTGATCGGGTTTTCATGCAGCAATCACCTTTGGCCCTTGCAAAAGCTATCAAGGTAAATTTTTGTCACTCAATGTTCTAAAGCAGTTGTATGTTTACATGCAAATTAACACAATCTCATGGGTTCACAGAAAGGATATCTATGCTTACTTTTGCACAAATAATAAAACAATGGCATGCACATTTTTATTTTCTAATCACAAACTAGAAATTCCGGGAAGTTGGGCCAGAAAATTGTGAATCTTGAGAAATATTTCTCTTTTCTTTGCTTTTTTCATTACAACTATTAAACAGGATTCATGAAAGATCATTGAATGGTTGCTAATTTACAGGTATTACATTGCTTTATTTTAGAACTTGGTATAAATTATGCTTCATTAAAGATTGAATTGCATAACCTATGCACACATATGTGGAGTAAAAGGATGGATGGGTGGTAAAATTAACAATAAAGATTTGGGAAAATTACAGAGACACCCATTCTAGTTTGGGCGAAAAGCTTCGGCCCCAAATTTCTAAAAAGTTGCAATTATATCCCATAACTTATTTTTTTGTTGCAGTGTGGTCCAGTTGTTTATCCATTCCTTAACACTGTTAATGATTGGTGTAAAATGTCTAAATTACCCTCCATTTGCTTGGTGGGGGGGAGGGGGTTACCAATTAGAAGGAAACAATTTTGCAGGCTTCGGAGATCGTGACTAATCCCTCTCCACAACCCCCATGGCGACACCATCACCGCCCGCTTCCCTGTCCTCTACTCCCCCACCAATGTCATCATCCTCTGTCTCGTGGAGTCTCTACCCTACAATGTGAGCATATTTGCTGGTAGAGACGCTGATGGTGCCATACAGGTTCAACGTGGCAGCATCGGAAAGCTGGCCGGTGGTGACACCATGGAATATCATGCATGCATTTGGGTGGTTTATATTTTTCTGTGACAATTAATCATTCTTCAGGGATGCAGATGCTCAAATAATTAAAATATTTAAAAGAAATCTTTTGGGTTTCAAATTTATGATTGTGTTTAAAGACATTATATGCATGTCTTTGCAGAGTAATAGTGTTTTTTTATTTAATTCATTTTTGTAGCTTGTGGGTGATCTGGAAGGACAAAAGTATTGTAAGATAGACTCAGTATCTTGATATTAGTTTTATTTATACTTTAACTATGCATTTTTCTTCAATGTGTTGTATTTGCAGGAAAAAAACTTATTCTATAAGTTATTCTTATAAATTCCACTTGTAATCATCACATTGTAGAATCCTACGGAGCTGGATGGCTTAAGAATGGCACATATTCGAGATGGTGCAGCTGTTGTTCAGTTTCTTGTTTGGCTGGATAATCAGGTTAGTTTTAGTGCCACATGCTATATATCTTGTAGCTTAATTGGAAGAACATACTTGTTATTTTCAGTTCATTATGAATAAATATGCTTATGTGTTTTTACCTAGGAAAGGTGTTTGAGTGAATTCCAAGTGAACCCTGCATAGATACAGGCTGAGTTGGCATTTAACTCCTTTCCACCTTAGTTCTCCATTTGATCACTTGTGATCCTTTACTCTCTTCCCCATTTAGCTATTATTCCCTATGAATTATGATGAATGCAATGGCCTATAACACCTGCATGCATACTCTGATCATCTTTGCTACAGATGGTTTTATCATAGTTTATTTTGGCACGTCTTGTATTGGTAAGAACCCTTCATGGTAAAAGAAATGTAAAATCCCAAATTCAAGCTTGCTGAAGGCTTAATCTTGTTTTAACTATCAAAGCCTATGTTTTTAGGAAATATAGTGTCAAAACTTTTAGACACTTAAACACGACAATGCTCTTTGGTACTATGCCCAAAGTGTGGGCGCTTGGCATATAATTGTGGTGTGCCTTGTAAAAGGACATTTCTGTGCTGCTTTGAATAGTTCAAATCTCATTTTTTTTCTAGATGCTTCTACTAAAGTGTCAAAACTTTCTTTTATCTGATAAGATATGAAAATAATTTTTTATGTGCTAGCATTAAGTGGTCAAATTATTGATTACTATATATGTTTTTATATGTATTTTCTTGTCGTATTTTCGAAGGCTCAACTGCAAACACTTTGTATACCTTGAAAACTTGGTATTCATGCTGAGCATTTAGATAACATGCCGAGTATTCATCTTACGATCACAAATACTTAAGTTGCCTTGTGATCTGATAAAAAATCTGGACAAGTGTACCTAACTCCCATGTAGGCCTTACACTTCAATGAGTTTCATTTAACTATTAGAAAACCCATAATGGTTAAGCATGGTTGGACCATTTGATAAACTATGATACATATGCACATGAATTAATATTAAATTGATTACTTATTGGTTCAGTATCATGTTGATGAGATGCTACTATGGTATGTGTTATAAAATATGTAGCAACATGCTGATACTTAACCATAGTTTTGCATAACTAAAAAATTGAAGAGAGGTTAAGTATAATCATGGATGAAACCAAATATGTTCCATCCATCAAAATTGCTTCTTGGGTACCCAAGGTGTTGCTTAACAGACTTGAATGCTCATGTCATCTTTAAGCATCATTTCTTGTAGTTTAGACTTTAGACCATGGTCTGCCGTACCGGCCCGTACGGGCCGGTACGTACCGGTCCAGCTTGGGATCGGTACCGGATCAGCGTGGAATCCGGTACCGGTAGTTTATTGTTGAAGGACCGGTACGGGACCGGTTCGGACTGGTATGCCACCGGTACGGACCGGTACGGGATCGGTTTCGTACCGGTCCGGGCCGCCACCGGTACGCCGACCGGTACCGGTATGGTGGACCTTGCTTTAGACTAAATGTTACTCTAAAGATCCGTGAAAAGAATAATAAGCAACAATGTGGTTGTGCATCTTGCAACTGAACATTTCCACAACTTTCTTGATCACAAACTGCAGTGGATAATTTATTCCCCTTTGCTGTAGTTTTATACACAAAACAATAGGTTCATTTATATCAACTAGGATAAAGAGAATCTAGATTGAAGAATAGGAGAGAGGAGAGCAAGAGGAAGAAGCAAAAGGAATATAATATGTGGAAAAATTTTCACATAAAATGATAGAAAGTATTAAGAATATTTTGCTGTTCAAGTCTATCTTCAAAGAGTCAATACATTGGGTGTATTCGTACATGCATTGTATGAAGAACCCGCCAAAGCAAAAAAAAAAGAAAAAAAAAAAGAGAGAGTCAATACAGGGTTATTTATAAAGAAACAAATGAAACTCCTATCAAAACCTAAGATTACTCATAATTGTTAATTTGAGTCCTTCAGGAAGGCCCAAGTTGACAATAGCTAAATCCTAGACTTTGTCCCTTCTGGAGGGATTGACTTTGACGTTAAAACTACCAAAAGAGCAAACTCAGTAACCTATTGCCTTCACATCTTGTGGCAGTTGTAGAATAGTGAATATTGGCAAATTTGATAGGTCTAATATGAGAAAGGCTATAACTCACTCCACTGAGTTTTAATTTCTGCAATTCTCAATCTTTTAGATAGCTTATCTGATTAGCAGTTCAATAACAACTGTCTCATCTTTATCTTCAAACTATGATATTCTATGTAACGAAATTTTCTGGCCAAGGATTGAAGTGCCCCACACCACAACTGTCATGGTTATGGGCTAACACAATGTAGTACTGTACGGTGTGTGCTGGTAACATGCCAGCTCACATTATAGGGTTCATAGAAAAGGAAATGAGTTTGCACTAGCCTTTGTTGAGTTGTGCCCATTGACACGTGCTGGCTTAGACTGACGAGGATGCATATGCATTACTTAGAGGTAGATAACCCTTGTACCATGTGTCTATGCCTATATTTGTCTGGTGCACTACTTATATTCAAACTGCTATAATATGATATCAAGATCCTTTTAGCTGTTTTAGTTCGATGACAGATGGCTTTCTAGTTGTTGGAGTTGTAAGCTTTTCTGAACCATTTGCATCAAGCACTTCTATCGGCATTCTTGATCCTGTTGGATTCTTAAAACTCGCATCTCATAACCCTAAAAATAAATCTGGAGTAAATAAAAGGAAAACTACATATTCCTATAATAGGTAAATTCAAATTCTAATTAATTACAAGAGGGGAACTTGAGCTAACAATTTCATGAGGTATACTCTATGCATCTTGTCCTCATAATAGTTGTGCCAATTATGACTTTGAATACAGGAAACCAAAGCTATGCAACATAGCGAGTGATGTTTATAATTGCTCAGTTTGACTGTGAATTTGTGAAGAAAATCACTAAAAGAAAAGGTGATGGCTCATGTGGTTGGATTGGTTCTCCCTGAAAAATGCATTTATATATCTCTTAAGAAGTCCACTACGCTGACATATTCAATTCAATGATGGCAGATCTGCAAATAAAATATTTTTGTCAATGTGAGTGCAATCTTCTTTCTTAAAGAACAAAAGTAGTCTCTTTATGGCATAATATACTTTAGTTTAGTTTTGATCATGGTATGCTGAACCAGTCCAGCATGGGCTGAACGGGCCGGTTCAGCCCATACTGGACCGGTCCGGTATAGCAGTGAAACACGGTTACTGACAGGTACGGATGCGTACACGTGCGAACCGGACCGGTTCGCACCGGTACGGGTTCCGTATGCCACAGCGTCGTGCGGTAGAAGAAGATCTAAAAGAGAGAGAACTTAAAAAAAAAATCAAGAAAACAACAAAAAACATCAAATTAAACTTAAATTCATAGAAAGAGATCCAAAAGAGAGAACTTCCAAAAAAAAAAAAAATCGCGCGGTAGCCAAACCCGTCCGAACCTGTGGTATTGGTTTGGTACACCTCGAACGGGTACCGAACCGGTTCGGTAGGCCACCGGTACGCCTACCGATATCGATTTAGCGGACTATGGTTTTGATCATAGGAGATTGAGAAGATAATTGTTTTTACATGGAACAAGTAATATTGGAAGAGAGAAATCAACTTTCACTTGAAAGTATTCAGGGTCATTAGCTCTAACTTGAGTTAGGATCACATTCATCTAACTATTCGACTCCTCCCCTTTAGTTTCTTTTTATGTTACAAGAAAATAAGAACCTGCACTAACCTAAAGAGACTGAAGTAGTGTCACCTGCGAAATCAGATATGCTCCTATCCCATTTGTTTTTAGAAGCAAGATTTTAATTACCATTGTCAGTACTTAAACTGACACCCAACCAATTCACCCATACCGAGTGTTGGTACAAGACATCCCTTGGTTCATATAGGTGGCACCAGCAATCATATCCCTGCTAGCATGGAACAGTATGCCCCGTACTAGATTTTACGGTCTGGTACTTAAAATGCTTATAAGTATCTCAAGCTCTGTTGCCATTTATAGATTAGAGGTGGGAAAAGCAGAATAAATTAAGGGGGAACGGATAAAAATTATAATATTTGAAAGAATCTCATACACTAGTTAATAACGTAACCTCGGCAAAGGCTATAATATAGATAATACAAGGCCAAGCAAAGGTGTGTCATAAACCTCAAAGTATCGTAAAAGCTGAAAGAAGGCTTGCAGACGACCCTAAAATCATATTTACTAATTATAAACTTTGTGCCTGAAGTTATTGAAAAATCCTCGAAAGATCCTTGAGAGATCTTTAAGAGGTACTTGGTCTATTGAAAAATAAACTTTTTTAACTATTGAAAGTGAAATTGCAAAATCCATTGTGGATACTGATTATATCAAGATGACAAGACTTGTGAAAATTTAAGTTGAATTTTCAGGACTTTTTCCCTGATTTTTTTGAAAAAAAGCAATAAATGAAACTTTCTCCTTGACAAGTCTACATAGTAAATGATTTGGTTTCAAAAAGTTTGATGTTCATTAATAAATATTGCAATTACACTGCAACTTTTGTTGGATCTTCTTGTATGATTAAATTATACAACATGGTAACTGACTTGTCCCAATTTTCTAGATGCAAGAGATTTATGGAGCTTCTGGTTACTTCTACGAATCAGAGGGAACACATAAGAGAAAACATCTGTAAGATAACAACTCATTTATTAAATCTCTTTAAATATTCTTAAAGAGATATTGACTTCATAGGTATTTGTTACATTCCTACTGGTTTATTTCTTTTACTTAGTTATTTCTCTTGAAAGTTTCATTTTGATGGACATTTACCTTTGTGGTTTTATCCGTGAGTGCCTTCTGACCAGTGTTTCAGGATTTGTACAGTTTTACAGTTAATCAAATTACTCTGGTGCTTTGATTCAATGCTTTATCTTAATGTTAGTCTTCTGGTAATCATAAAGAGGATTGGGATGTGTCAAATAGCTCCTTTTTTCCTCCATTAGTTTTGGACCCTACAATTATGGCCAACCATTGGGAGGTTTCCTCCTTTGTCAATATAAAGAGTGCCATACAACTGGTTGAGATACTAGTTTGGCAAGTTTGAACTGTGTTAACTGCGTGTCATGTTCCTTTATCATGTTAAAACAGCTTATCAAATAATTTCACTAGGAATTATCAATTCATATGAATGTTGCTCAATCTGCATGCAAGAATTACTTTGAAGCATGTCAAGGAAAAACCAAGAGTAAAAACAACTGATAAATTCTAGTGCACCTATAATAGTGATATAAAAGGTCTTGTTAAAAACCTACTTTTTATTGAATTTTATCTAAATTATCAATAGTTTGGCTGTAAATTATACCATCAATTTTGTCGAGTTTATGATGCAGTATCATCTTCAACAAAATTGAAGTTCTAAAGAGATTTTGATTCTATCTTTGTTTTACTTTATTTTGGCTCTCCTTTCGAGTTTTTCCTGTTTTCAGTCCGCTAAACACCTTATTTTAATGATTTTATGTGTAAGGTTCTTTTTTTACGATTTAATAAAAATTTCCAGATGAAAACATCTAAATTATTTGAAAGCGAAGGATGGTACCTACAGAGTTCTCATCTCTGTTAAATGCTAAAGATCAATTCTTTGGAAGGAAGGTGGAGATTTCTTTAGAAAGAAGATAAGTAATGGTTGGTCATTTTTATGGAAGATAATCTTTAATTAAAGGTTCTGCCAGATATGGAAGAATTCCCAGTCAAGGACTCTACCTTTCGCTAGCCTGAAGATGATTGGGATATTGAAGTCTCTGCAGGATATGTATCTATTTTCTTTTGATGTTTCCCTTTTTTTCCCTCTTCATTCCTCATTTCTGGTTATCTATACTATTTTCTAAGTTGGGAGAAGCAATAAAAGCCCAAACAGGGGAGCAAATTCGGCTGATTGGTGGATGGATTGGCAAATCAAAGAAATGAACCAAAGAGGCATTCTCTCTCCCTTTATCTGATGTGATCTATAGATCAAGCGCAAGGCATGCAACCTTACGATTGATGTGTAGATTCACAACTGTTTGAGACAACTAAGTAACATACATTCCCTCTTTTATCTGTTTTTGTTGAATTTTGTGCACTACCTTCTTTCCCTTATTCAAAAATTCTCTTCTCTATTCCTTTTCCCTCCAATGTAGTTTGTTCTGTTGATATTAGATAAACCTAGTATGTGATTGGTCCCCTTATTCTTTTCGGGAACATGATCTTGGTAGTTCACTAAAATTTCAGGTACAAATCTGAAAATTTCAGCCATGTTGCATTCTTAGCACTCTAAAGCCTCACTAACCTACTTCTTACCCCTTAGCTTTTCCTGTGTTGGTGTGAGCTTGAGCAGTCAAAGCTCTAAACTTAAGCCACTGATCATATCTTACCCCTCCCAATCCCACTCTTCACTATCACACAAAAAGAAATAGGACCTCCAACTAGTTTCATCTGCACACTTTCAATTTTCATTGAGGAAAACATGTGCAGCATTGAGCAATGCAACTCCTTGTTTTGAGATTCCATGTCCAGGACATAAACACGAGATTTGTTGGACTTCTTTAACCTACATGCCTAATGTTGTTCCCTTTGTAGTTTTTACATTGTCTAGTCTGCATTCTTGCTTTCCGACTGCTTGATTAATCTTCTACAATATGCTCGGCAAGAATATCTGGCTTACAATAAACACCAGCTGGTTCATATTGGTATCAGCCCTAGCTGGTCCACTCTTTTTCCTTGAGTTGATCTGTGGTTAATTCACGGGAAATATGCAGGCCAGAGTGGTGGCTTAACTGCTAGAATTACTATCATTGGCTGGTTCATTGTGATTTAGGCTATATTGAGCCATTTTAGTCACATGCTTGAAGAAGAAAACTAGAGGAAGACAGATGCACGTTTGCATGAAACAAAAGATCAATTTATGAAGTATGAATATATCTTACAGGCTACATATTTAGGCCCCCATTTATTGAAAATTTGAAATAATCATTTGACCTTTTGATATGCTGATTTCTGATAGATATGCTGATTTTTTTTATTTTTCTCAATCTTCCTGCTTTTGTTCCTTATCCCCTAGCTTTTGGTATGTTTAGTTCAACTGGTATAATGAAATGCTATTCAAGCTAGCAATGGTACACATGTTGTAGTCACTATAATCACTGAGTTCTCTGCTACCGGTGTCTGAAGTTTGAACCCCTTGAAGGGAGCTTATCCTTGAGTTGATTTAATCCCCCTTACAAGATGTATCACCATCGTACGAATTAGATGCTCTAGTTTAAAAATGGATGTAAACTTGAGTTGAAAAGTAATATTTGACTTGTGTGTTTCTTAGACATTTACAATTTGAAATCATCCAATGTTCTTCTGCTTAGCTTGGAGCATCTATATTTGTACAAATTTGTATTGTGGAAAGATCAGTACCTTGCATTCCTTGCTTTTGCTTGTTCTCGCATCATCTGGTTGTTTCTAAGTCTGAGTAAGTTGGCAATTTTTTTTGCATAGACAATCTTAAAAGAAAACTGTATATGATGCTAAGTATGGGTCTGTTATTTCACCTGTCAAGGTTCGCCACTCCAGTATTGGAGCTCGTACCGGTCGGCCAACGTTACGGTTTGGTACGCCTCTATGCCACATTCCGTGCTGGTCTCATACTGACACAGTAGAGAAGGCGAGGGTGAGGGAGAATGGGAGAGAGGAAAACAGAGAGGGGGGGAGAAGGAAGAGGGAGGGCCACTGGAGGGTGCCGAAGGGCTGAGGCAAGGGGTCCGTCGGGGCACTTTTTTATTTTGAAAATTTTAAGTGAAGTCAGCAAGGGGTACGTCAACTTCACTTAAAATTTGGGCCCCTGTTTCATTTGTAGCAATAGTCAATCGTGCTGCTTTTATTTATCTCCGCTTATAATCCTCAATGACATCCAATATCATTGTTTTGATTTGTCCATCTGATTATGGTGATAGACACTGCTGAAGTCTTTTATTTTTTTGATAATTCTACAAGGGCCTCCAAAAATTTGAATTCCACAATCTGCTTAATATATTGATTCAAACTCCCATCTTTTAGGTAATTTATTTGTTTAACATCTCAAAATTGCTTATTCTAGGCTTGCTGAAAAAGTAAACATTTTGGGAAATTCTTCCCCCAAAGGTTTAAGCAAAAATGCGGATCCACTCTATCTGTAGACTGAACTCCTGTAATACAAACCACAGTTTTGCAGAACTATTTTGAGGTATTGGTCTTAAAAGATATGGAGATCCAAGATCGTTAATGATGCATTGGAGGACTCCAGGACTTAAAGATTTTTCTCAGATTTTATTTAGTTGTCAATTAGTTGTTAATTTGCTGTTTTTCTTCCATGTCTGATTACTTTTACCTTTTAGTGGCTTTATTTGGTATTAAAGGCTGAGGCAAAAATATCCCTGACTTTGTTTGATAGTTTAATGGCTCAAATTACTGTAATGGTACTGTTCATGGCACTGTTTGTACTACAGTAACCATGAAAACTAAGCATGCTGTATTGGAGGTCAACTTGATGTAGGCTAGTCTATAGAAGGGCACCTATTAGGGTTGAGGAAAGAGCTGAAACATATATATTGCTGGACAATTGGGCTTATACCTGAGTTTTAATCAAAACTGGACCACAAAAATGCAAATTCAAACACAAAATTGGTAGGGGATGTGGTACTGAAGCCAAAGAATTTGAATCTAGGGTTTGATTAGGGAATGAAAGGATTTGGTGCCATCTGGGACTGTATCCAATGCCTTGTTTTCCATTCAAATTGGATCTGGTATTTCATTTTAACTGAACTAAGAACATTGTTCTAGAGGACAAATTGATAAAATAGAAGCTAACCTTAGATAATGATGGAGATCCAAGATTGTCTAATGGTGCATCGTATGGCTACAAGTCAAGATTTTCTCAGATTTGAGTTTTATTGTCAATATAGTTGTCATTTTGTTTTTTTCCCTTTTATTTCTGATTATTTTTAGTTTTCAGTAGGTTTATTACTTTATTTGGAATCAAAGGCTGAGATTAATCTCAGACTATTAGATAGCTCAATATATGGTTGGCGAAACTATCCCGAATCGCCCGATTTCGGGCATATCAGGCCGTACAAGCGGTGGACCGGAACGGTTCTGGCAACCAAAACGAGAAACCGATGACAAAGGGGGAGAAGAAGGAAAGAGAGGAAAATAGAGAGCGAGGGGGGAGGGAGAGGAAGGAAGATAGAGGGAGGTGGAGGCCGACCGGCGAAGCGCCAACAAGCCGTGGAGGAGGGGCTCTGCCTCCAGTTTCAATGAATCAAGTCATTGTAGTGGTACATTCATGCTACGGTAACTGCAAAAAGTTACCATGCTTTATTAGTGGTAATTCTGGAATTTTGAGACAAAGCTGGTTTATGATTTCTGAATGTTTAGAAAAGAGATCTTAGTGTTTTATGTAATAGAGTTGGAAGCATGGTCTGCCGTACCGATCGGTACGGGTCGGTGCGGCCCGGTACGTATCGCTATCTGACGAAACCAGTACGGTACAACTATATTTTTCTGTTCCGACTATTCGCAATCCGTACTGGTCGGTACCGGTCTTACCAACCTGGTACCGGCCCGTACCGACCTCAAATTTTTTTTGGCTTTTGTCCCGAACCAGCAAATCGATACGATACCGGTTCAGTTCGATAGGGTATCTGTACCGTACCGGTACTGGTGCCCACCGGTACGTCGGTATGGTCGGTACAACGGAACTTGGTTGGAACTTGGAAGATTGATTAATGAAGAAAGTAATGGAGTCCTTGTTTCTTCTCTCTTGTGGTGTGATTCTGCAGTGGAGATTATGGAGGTTTAAGATCTTCAAATCTAGGTATGATTCCTAGGGCCTGGAGTCTAGTATTATACTTCCTCTTCCTTTGACCCTTTTTCTTCTTATTGTCTTCTTTCTGTTTTATATTATGCTTCTATTCTGTCCCCTTCAGATCATATTTTTCTTTAATTTTAGCTCATAGTCCAATAGTTAACCCTAAGTTTGAATATCTTAGGTTAACTTCTATTTTATCAATTTGTTTTTGATTTAGAAACACCTTGTTTGTTCAATTAATATGAAAAATCAAATCCAATCTGAATAGACAGTAAGGCATTGGATTCAGTGTTAAATGGCATCAAACCCTTTAATTTTCTAATTGAATCGTACATTCAAATTCTTTAGGGTTGCTACCACATCCATTGTCCATTTTGTGTTTGAACTTTGATCTTTGCTGTTCATTGTTGATTAAAAATCTGGGATGAATCCAATTTTCCAGCAACATTTGTGTTTCAGTTATTTCTTTAAGTCCAAATACGTCACCTTCCATAGACTGCCCTATATCGAAATGCCTGAGAAAGACAATCCTTCCAGTTTTCTAGAGAAGCTGTATATTTAAATCGGTCATGTTCCTCCAAAAAGGGCATTCAGCTGTTCCATTGCCATGTCCCCAATGAAACTAGCCAGGAAGAGTAATATCTGTTGCTCTTGTGTTCCAGATGTCCAGAACATGTCTCCTTTATAAGTATTCCTTGTGCCACTTTACTATGTGAATTTGTTAGTATCCTACAAATCTATCTATTCAACTATCTATTTTGTGGAAATATGTATTTGATTGCGTATGTGTGTGCCTGGGTTTAATATTTAATGTTGTATATGCTAATTCTTTTATCGTGATGCTACTCTTAATTGCTGATGCTGTAGGGCCTCCTATTTCCTGCATGGAAAATTTTGAATGATTATTTTGCTTGCTGCCTGCATGTTAAGACTAGTAATATTGCCTTATATCAATTTCTGCTTATATGTTATTTTGTTCGATTGTTGCTTCAATTCATGAAAATTCTTTCATTTGAGGACTGCATTAGATCTTTTTATTTTGTTTAAGTTCTCTGAGGTGCTCTACATAAAGACAAAAATATTTACCGGAAGCATTTTATGCATTGCCATATTAGCAAACTTAGATCCACAGTTAGCTGGAGCTTATGGTTGAAATCATGGTCGGCTGTACCGGTCCGTACCAGCCGGTACGGGCCGGTACGTACCGGTTCGGCCTGGGACCGGTACCGGATCAGCGTGAAATCTGGTACCGGTAGTTTATTGTTGAAGAACCGGTACGGAACCGGTTCGGACCGGACCGGTACGCCACCGGTTCGGACCGGACCGGCCCCCACCGGTACGCCGACCGGTATCGGTACAGCGGACCTTGGTTGAAATTGATAGTTATTTGCATTTGCGTATTGTTTCACTCCTGCTAGTTGTTTGACTATTTTTGCCATGTTAACCAAACGTTATTGATTGTTGCAGGGATTCTATGAAACTAACAGAGGTATCTGTGAGTGATAAATTGGAGGGTTTCCGTGCAAAGCAAGAGGTATGCCTCTATTTCATTCTTTTGTAGGATGTCCTACTCATAGATTTGATATGTGTGTTATATGACATGTATAGACAAAAACCTATCAAGCTATCAGATCCCAACTCCGAGCTGTACTTAGTAATTCATGATACTGGCGGTCGTACTAAGGCCCTGTTTGAGTACTCAGCAAAAAATTATGGAGAATAAAAATCCCCATAAATTGAGTGATGCACTAAATGATTTCTTCATGAAAAAAATAATCTGGTTTTCAGCAGCTTCAGGCGTTTGGATGTCAACAGAATTTCTTTTTTCAGGAAACTGTTTCTTTGTTGCATTCATAAGAGGGTGTGCCTTAGCACAATAGTAAGGTTGCTCCATGTGACCTGCAGGCCGTGGGTTCGAAATATGGAAACAGCCTCTCCCTATGTGGGATAAGGCTGGGAGCATCTGGCCCTCCCCAAACCGCCCCAATGCTGGGAGCCTCATGCATGAGGACACCTTTTTTGTAGTTTCTTTGTTGCATTCATCCATCCTATTCCTATGTCTACAAAACTACTCCACAATTAAAATAAAAAGCAACCAATCAAAAGAATGACAAGCTACTAACAGTCAAACATAAACGTACAATTGTGATTGTCCAACAAACATTTCCTACCAATCCTTATTGGATTGTTCCATGAATATACAATTGAGTTGTTCCATAAATCCAATTTGGATTCATTAATGTCTCAAAAACATGCTTTAACATAAATATATTCATTTTTTCTCACTGCTATTAACTATCAAAGAGTCAAAAATTATTAATTAAATCAAATTTTACAATCTCAAAATTAATAGATAGATCAGATATTTCTTTGTGCAAAACAGTGGGAGATTCACCAACCCGTTTCGTAGATGAATGTAATAGAATACAAAGAGAGAAGAAAAAGAAAAAG
>JAOXJJ010001031.1:71335-89751 GCA_025769935.1 Phoenix roebelenii | reverse complement strand
GGGGGCGGAATACACACCACAACCACCACCTCGACACCATCACTACCATGTCACCAAGGCCATCACCACCACAACCACACTTCACCATTTACACCCACCACCACAATCACACCACCACAGCGGCAATGGGGATTTTAGGGGAGGAGCTTGTGGGTGGGGGAATCACATGGGTCATCAGAGGGAGGGAAAGAGGAGGGGGGAGGGGAGATTTACCATCACCAGATTTCAGTGTTGGCGCCTTGAACATTGCCATGGTCAATGTTGTCACGATGCTCAGTGAAGGCCAGCAGTGGGTTGAGGTGGACATATTATGGTGGGGGAGGGGAAGGGGGGCACAAGGGGTTGAGCCGGATGAATGGGATAAAATATTTATGCCACTTTTTGTGGGATATGAGAATGCTCTGGTGTTTGGTCTAATTTGGAGTCTTTTCAGGCTCTAAAATGGGTTACCAAACATTTCATTGGAAATTTTATGAGGTAGACACTAAAAATATCGGAGTATTGTCTAATAATCCAATACTTTGGGGCATCCAAACAGGGCTTTTTTCTCTTTCATCTAGTTCTATTTGAGCCACATGATATTTTTCTTGTGGATGGATTGAACATCAAGCATTAGGAAGTGTTTAGTCTCAAGTTGCAACCTGTCCTTTTTATTTTGGCAGTATCAGGCTATCAGCCCTTATCTCAAGTAATTTGTTAGAATCTATTTTCACTCGTCGATTATTGCATGACTTATTAGCTTTTGTATAGTATATTTTACAAATACAGTCAAGATTTGCTTACTGATCAACTGAAATAAGTTCATCTTGCAATTCCAATTCAGTTATCCTTCATCATTTGTAGCCATTTTGTTCATTGAACTTCTATTGCCATGTGGGCATCTATAAAAATGTCTGATCAACTTTTGGCTTGTGGTCTGGTCAGAATTTCAAAGGATTAAGTTTCCCAACGATTTCATCAGTTGGTCCAAATGCAGCAGTTATTCACTATGCACCAGAGGCAAATACATGTGCTGAACTTGATGCTAACAGCATTTATCTATTTGATTCAGGGGCACAGGTTTGTTTAGAACTTTTAATTTTTTGATTTCACCCTCATGTTGTTTGTCATTTTTCTTTTTTTCCTCCAACTTCTCTCAGCATTTTCTAACACTTCATGTTTTTAAAGTATCTAGATGGAACGACTGATATAACAAGAACTGTGCATTTTGGGAAACCTTCATTTCATGAGAAAACGTGCTTTACTAATGTAAGTGGACTTCTTTCATTTGTTCCAACATTAAATAATTTAAGGTTCCGTGTGATTAAATCGCTTAAGATTGTGTAATGCTTACGCATGATTAGATAATACTACTGTGTATACCTTTAGTTCATGAGATGCCATCTTGTACTGCTCTGGATGTGCTGTCTTTAGTCATGTGTTCATTAATGCCTTGTTCGAATGTGTGGATGATTAATCCATGTATATCTTCTTCTTATGTGGGGAAAACTTGGAAAGAAACACTATGATGAAGTGGTTTGAGAGATCAGCGGTAGTCTGGAGTCCATTATCTTTAGTTTTTAGGGATACAAAATCATCTTGTAAATGGATTGTGTTGTCACCATTTCCTAGGCTGCAAATCCATGATCCATGATCCCTAAATTTCTTCTTTCACACAATCCTTTCTCCTCCATAACTCCTACTTCCGTGGGGAGAGAGTAGAGGGATAAGCTATTAAAAGATCCAAGAGGCCCCAAATGATTGACGAGTGTCTCTCTTAATGCTTATAGGTGCTTAAATAATTTAAGTTGGTTTGTAAGTCAGGTTTCTGCATGTGTACTTGTAAATATGCAGACACATTCACAGAATGTTTGTGAATGTTCAAATGTCCCTAAAAGAGAGTAATGTAGTGCTATTCTTCTTGATAATTAAATGGCATTCCAGCCTGCATACTCCATTCTGAAAGTGTTTTCACTTATGGAAGCACAATGACTCTTGTAGGAGGTTTTTAGTTGTAAAATAAAATTATTTACTTTTTGTCAATTATAATCTTAGAGATTTGCTAATTTCTATCCAAGAAGATAATTAGGTCATGAAGAGAGAGAGGGAGCCAAAAGAAGAGGTTAAAACATCAAAGGAAGGGAAAATACTTCATAATTCTACTTGTAAATTCTAGTGTTTGGTTGGACCAATTTTGACTCGAAGACTGTTTGTTGTTCGGTATTATCCTTTTCAAATCTATATCACAAGTCAGATTTATTTTGGCTTCAAATGCAAAACTTACACTGCATATGCATTATTAATGATGCGATTTGTTCTGGACTTCTAGCATTGTATAATGTACTGCTAAATAAAATCATGCTGGATTGACTAACATTTGATTATGGGTTGAGACAGGTCCTCAAAGGCCATATTGCTTTGGATACTGCTAAATTTCCTAATGGAACAACTGGTAAGGGCCATAAGGCCAATTTGATGAACCTAAAACTTTCATGTCGAGTTTCTCTCAAATAGCTTATGTGGAAGCATTGCTTATTACAGGACATGCTCTTGATATTCTTGCTCGGATCCCATTGTGGAAGGATGGCCTCGATTATCGACATGGTACTGGTCATGGAATTGGTTCTTATCTAAATGTTCATGAAGGTCAGAACATACTTCATCTGTTTTGAGTTCCCACTTTTGTATATCTGTGATCCAGGCAACCCTTTAATCTTGAATTCATGTTGAGTAGGCCCTCATCTAATTAGCTTTAGACCTCATGCTCGGAATGTGCCGCTGCAAGCATCAATGACTGTGACTGATGGTTAGTATTATCTACACTACCGTTACTTTCATTAGTATTTATAGTCAATGCTTTTGACACTTATAATTTTATTTTGATCAAGGTTTCAAATACTGGTATCATACCTTGTACCAGTTTTGTTCCTAGAATGGCATAGTACCAGGTACCGACACAAGGTATAGGCAGTCTCATACTGACATACTTTGTACCGGTGCTAGATTGGTAGAATGGTATGGTACTGTTTGTACCATCCATCCTAGTGATATTTGAAACCTTGATTTTGAACTTTTATCGACTATGTTATTTTTGTTTTTTTTTTTTCTGATAGAGCGTGAAATAGGTTTTTGGTCCCAGATCATTCTAGAGGACTTAGAAGAACAAATGGATTGTTCCCACAAATTTCCTTACTTATACTACTTTTTTCATTCGGATATATGTTGATAAAATTTGTGGTTCATTTGAACTTTGATTTTGCATTTTACTGGAGATTTTGAATTACATATTCATCCACCAGTTATTCATCTTTATTTTTTCCTTTTTTACTATGCTATGTGCACTAGATTGAACAAGTTATCTACTTGAAGACAAAATTAGGAATTATGGTCTATTCTATTCTTTTAAAGAGGCTGGTTTTCCGTTCAGATACAAGGGAACTTGACAATAGATGTAATCTTCAAACTTATATTCGACATTATGGGTTTTAGGATTATTCATATCACTCGATAGAAGTAAATAGTTGCGTTTGGATAGGATTTGATGTATTTAAATGTACAAAAAAAATGGAATACTGGTAGAGAGATGGGTGATTAAAGTATTGGAAGGTTTTAGAGGGTGAAGGGTAAAACTCAAAGGATGCTGGATGCTAGAAAACTCAAAGCCAAAAGAAAGTATAAGGTTCTGCAATTGCACATAGGTAAACAGAGTCTCCATTTTTTGATTCGTTGAGAATCAAACTTTAGACAGGCAACAGGTTGATGTTACCCCAATGGATGTCAGGGATCACTTCTTGATTTAAATTCAGATCTGAACGTTGATCTGAATTCTCTGCGCAATCTGATATGTTTCTGTTTCTAGCATAAAAGTCTTAGATTTGATGATCTTTGAGAAGCCTGCTGTGTAACAGTGGTGTTTAGCATGGAAAAGAGATATAGAAGAGAGTAGAAGAGAGGAGAAAGTAACAGAAGAATATAAGAACCAGAAAAAATGGAAAGAGGAGCCTGCCGCTTTTCCTATATTTTGCGAAGGAGCCTGCCGCCAAACATCTACCCATCCATCCTCTTAAGCAGGACTAGTTGACCGCTTATCCTAAAATTACTAGGATTCCTAAAGAAGAAAAACAAAATGACTGAAAATGACTAAAAGTCCTTCTTAAACTATGTCTGGTCACAGAAACCCCTCCTTGAGTCCTTTGAGGACTTGCAAGACAGAAAAGTAACGGACCATTCCTATTTATTTTGAGTGGACTGGCCAGCTACTCTAGTTTGCCAAAGTTTGACTCTAACTAGGGGTCCTGAAAGCAAAACAAAAGGACATCCACTGTTCACCTATTTACAGCACATTTTGATGCAGAAAAGAATTATAAATACTTCTATTAAAAGAAAAGTTTTTAAATAATTTGGAGCCAGTGTTACCTGGACCCTTCAATTTATTCTAAAGTTCTTGCATTCAACGGTTAAACCTAGAAATTGACATGGCAGTTGGACACAGTTCCATGAGAAGAAATTTTTAGATCATGAAAGGATCCTTTAATTGGACATGAACTGGAACTGGACATGGAAATCTATTTCCATGTAGTGTAGAATGGAACTAAAACAAAACTCGCAAGGTCTATCAGGTCTTTGTTGGGCTGTTTTTTTTTACCAGCCAGAGCTGGCCATAAAATCATGTTTTTGTGGTCCTCTGATAACCTGATTTATACCACACGTGCTGGCAATTTTTATGTCTTCATATTGTACTAAACATAAGAGATGTCGTGGCCAAGTCTGGCACATGGTGCAAAGCAAGGTGTGTGCCTTGATGAAGTGAGGTGCGCACGCACACCCACACACATATATATAATAATGAATGCATAATATTATGTATATTCAATAATAAATAAACAAGTACCAATAAATAAAAGGTTAAAAGCATTGTAGTTCAGATTTATGCACATATGCTGGAAGGGGCTGCCTGTTTTACCTAGCAATTTTCAGCAGCAGCAGCAGCATCGAACCCCTGGACTTCTCTTTTGGGCCCTTTTCCCTAAATGAATCAGCCATGTTAATTAATCTCTTTGCAAATCTGATTGACTGTGCTTAATATAAGAATGGCATGCCTTTTTTGATCCCTTAGAGCCTCAACGATGCGTGCACGGGTCTAAAGGGGCCTCGCCTAACTATGGGCAAGGTGCTTGGGGTGGCTTTGCTTGTGCCTTGTGCCTTGTGCCTGGGCATGCCTTTCAAAACACTGAATGAGATTAACCCAAAATTTAAAAACCCATCTGTTTGAACAAATTCTTAATAAATTATTCTCTCAAAATTTTCTTTTCAGATTACTGTGTTAAAGTGAAAACAGGTATTTAACCTTATGTAAACTGATTTTGTGCGCGTATCAGTTTTTTTATGACCTGAACAAATTAAACTCATTAGTCTGCACCTAAAATGCAGCTTTCCCATCTTAAGATTTACCTGATTGGAGAGCCATCTGACATGAATAGCATTGAGAACATCTGATAATCTCCTTAAGCATCATGACCAGCTAAATGAACGATATGGCTAGCATGTGACTTTCTGCTCGACAAGAAATTTGTGATAAGCTCAGTCATGGCAGCATATTTTCCATCTTGTTCCATCTTGAACTCTTTGATGTGGGACAAAAGCAATTTCAAGGCTTTTTATTAGGCTTTCCATTCACGATGGTCTTGGTACACATTCAAGTATTCAACGGCGATTCTATGGATGATTTTTTTTCGAGTCGTCTAGTAATTCAGTAAATAAGTATTTCAGTTGATCCTCTTAATATTGCATGTCAGAGTGAACTCGTGGTATTTCCATTTGGAAACACCTCAGACCTCAACCCCCTGCCATTCAACCAACCATGTGCAGAAAAAACGTTGAATGTGATTATGCTTTTGCTTTTTAGTGTTTATTAGTTATTATCTTTCATGATGAATAAAAACACATGTTTTGAGCAAAAGAGTAAATCTCTTTTCCTTAAGATCATTGATCAGCTAAAGAACTACTAATTGAAGTGTCCAATATCCTGGACCTTTCAAATCTGCTGGGTCAAATTAAATTTAACAATCGTAATGACTGCATAACAGAAACAAACCTTAGATAATTTTTAGAAACTTAATATAAAATCTAAGATCATGTCTTGCCTAGTTCAAGTGCTATGGCCACCAGAGAATGCACTTCTTCGTATCTCTGGTTTAACTGGCTAAATGACATGCAACATTGCTGCAAAGATATCATCTTCACTGACTGTGGAAATCTAACCAAAGAAATTATGTTATCTCCGCATGTAGTGGCTGACTTAATGCCCAAGTAATTTTTGAAGCTCGTCTATATTACCTTTGTTAGGCCATCATTTTATGTGTAATGAGTATTGGATTACTATTGTCAAAGGCATGCCTAGGCTCGAAGCGCATGCTAGAAGCCCAAGCCAAGGTTTGCTGTATCGGTCGGTACCGTGCCATATCGGACGTAGCATATTGTACCGGGCGTATCGTACTGTACTAACACTCGATGTGCCGAACCTTACCGTATTGTATCACGTACTGACACTGTAATAGAATGGTATTGGTACGGGATCCAGTACCAAGATGGTGAACCTTGGCCCTTTTGTGCCTTGCATCTTGCCTACCCTAATGTGAGGCCTTTTTGCTGAGGTGCTGTAAAAGCACGCCTTTTCAGCACCTTGAAAAGGAAAAAAAAATCCCAGGCACAAAAAAAGCATGCATGATCACTTTTAAATCTCAACCATTCATTATAATGAGGATTTGGGGACTTATGGCTAAATGAGGAGAAAGATACAAAGGTGGGATCAAGAGAAAGGTGGATTAGGGTTCCTAATTGAGAGAAGATGCCAGATCTAAGTCAGTCTTCCTACACCTCGTCGTCCTTGTCCATCCAAAAGCAAGAACCTTGTTCATTAGGTTTTTGTATCTTTTATTAGGAATTAGCTTAATTTATTCTATCATATACCACTAGTTAGCTTGTTGAACATTAGGACTATTGTTTTTCTAATATAGATGGCTTCAGAAGATTCAATAAGAGATCCAAGTTGGAAGCATGCACACAAGCAATTTTTTTTTAATAAATGCCAATTATAATGCTTCTTTTATTTGGATTTGTATTTGTCTATTATAATGCTTCTTTTATTTTTCATTAAAGTATTGTTCATCATTAAATTCATGTATTTAGTATTATTTATCTGCATATTGATATTTTTGCACCTCACTTTGTGAAGGTGCATGCCTTGCACCGTGCCTTGCACCTCAGCTGCAAGAAACATTGGTGCTTTAGTGTGCCATGAACCTTTGACAACATTGATCGGGATAAAGAAACTTGGTGAACCTTGTTTTGGTATTGTACTAAAACAATTCTGCACATAGCACAAATTGTTCATCTCCTTTTGGTACACCAACACTGTCATGTTTTGCATATTCTCTCTTAAGCATGGAAACCTTGAAGCTATTAATCTCTCCCTTGCAGATTTGGTTTTGTCCTTAAAGTCTTCAGGCAAATCCGAAACTGGAAGAATTGGTTGATCACTTCACTTGAATAGGATTTTGTAATAGCTTCTGATAATGACTGCAAATATTTGATCTTCCAAGATGTACAATTGTAAAAGAGGCATCTTTTGAAAGATTGTCATCATAATAACCAAGAGTGTTATACTGGCCCACTGACGGGCCTCGCATATTGAAACTGCAGTATACAACTCAAAACCTGGCTCAAGACAGTCTAATAACGGGGCTGTAGATATCTTAGAGTATTCTTCCATTTCACATGAACTATACGTTGGATTTGTATAGAAGAATTTGTACATCAGTTCTTTGCGATAATACTTGTGTAGTTACCTGTTGGGGGTGAACTTATTTTATCATATGCTCTTGGCTTGCTCATCAAAATATATAGCACTATAGCTCAAGATCAGCACTATGTGGTCTTATTCAAGGCTTTATAGACATAACATGGCAATTCTTAGTGTCCCTAGGAGATACTCATCATCTGGTTCGATCCTTTTGAGCTTGTTAATTGTGGTGCTGCTGAACCTAGTTGTGTTGTACTGTTGACAAAATCTGGTGATATGGTTTCGTCCTACCGTGTGAAACAGATCAAACCACAGATGTTCTGTTTGGTTTATCAAATCAATTTTGGATCTTCCCTCTGATCATCTTGCATTCATTATCTCTGAGTAATTTGATGCAAGTTATCTGACACTGGATATCTCTTTAAAAAAGAGTATTACTTATGTGAGGTTCTCTAGGCCTGGTTCTCAACTTGAAGACTGTCTGGCTTTTGATTCTTCCACAAAAAATTGTGGAAGGCATTCAATCTCTGGATATGAGAGATGTTGATATCTTTCATTTTAAATAGCTTTAAATTCCAAAACATATGATATATTTTTATGCTGTCTTTCTAAGTTATTTAACCAAGTTTGGTTGCAAGTTTCTATTATACTTCATTTATTTGCACTCCAAAATAAGTGCTACACCTTCTTTGGTGCTAAACCCTTCTTATATTATTATTTCTTAGGACTGAACTTTGTCTACACTCTTTTATACATTAGGAATTTTAAAAAACCTTAGCTTCCTGTTTTGTAATTTCTATTCTAGTTTGATCACTCCTTGTGTTTTTTTGCTGCCTTTTAGTCCTTGTCGAAGCTGGCCAAATTTTTTAGGTCTAGTTGAATTAATCTTGACCTCTTTTCCTCTACGTTTTGACTTCTTGGAGGATTTGAAGTATCCTTTTCCTATTGATGGCCCTGCACTTGCTTTATGCTTCCTCTCTACTAGGTTTTGAAGTTGTTTCCTTGGTTTGCAATACTAGCTAAGTTTGTTGGATTCTTTAAGTTATTTGCTTTTAGCTTGTAAAAATGATGACTTGTGCATCTACAAGTCTAACCCAACTCTTGAGGGCCTGTTTCTTTTTCTGTCTATAAATGCCCTATGGGTTCTTTTTACCAACATATTTCACGGGATCCATATCTTCATACTGTTGTCTAAGTGCTTTATCATCCAATGTATGATTTAATTAGGTAAAAACCGTAAAATCTTTGATTTATGTCTTGTTATTGTATAATGCACTTTGCAAGTCTAGTGTTTGGCTCTTTTTTGTGTCTTGTTACTTTTTTCCCCTCAAGGTTCAACCAGCCGTGGCTTTCAAGCTTCCAATCTCAGCCCTTGTTTTTGATGATGCCCCACTTTGGATTTTTCTTTGCTAAACTAGTTTCTACATATAATCAGAGCATGTAGTCTCTGTGCAAACCAGGAGGGTTGATGGATGGCTTGACAAACTGAGTTTACCAGAGAATAATCTGGCCTCACCCTGTGATTACCTCCAAGGATCTAGGATGCTTAATTATGGATTTTCTGTTACAATGCATCTTTTTGCATTATGAGAAAGAGCAATTTTTTTTTTAAATGAGCAATGACAGGATATATTACATAGATGATATGTTTCTGCGATCTTACGTGTTCTATTTATTATTCAAAGAACAACATGTTGCGTGATTTCTTGGTCTTCGAAGTTACTTGCACAGTTCCAAGAATAATTGTGTTCTTGGTTGTCGCTCTATAATTTACTTTTTCCTCCACAGAGCCAGGTTATTATGAAGATGGAAACTTCGGTATCAGATTAGAGAATGTTCTTATAGTTAAAGAATCCCACACAAAGTTTAATTTCGGTGAAAAGGGCTACTTAGCATTTGAGCACATAACGTGGGTAAGTTGCCGTATTATTTTCTTTTCTTTTTTAGTATTATAAACTAATCGATTGCTTTCCTGCATTCGAATATTTCTGTTATATTCATTCTGGTCTCTAATTCAATTAATGCTTGGTTCTTTGTAATTTTAATTGGGAAAACTAATAATTAGAGGAAACATGAAAGTTAATCATGTTTTTGCACTGGTGAACTGAAACAGGTTTGGAACCCACCATTTTACCATAAAGAAAAAAAGTAAAAAAAGAAAATGCCATTATTCAGCATTTCCTTTTTTCTTTTTCTTGAGAAACCTCTGGCCTTTTGGTTCTCCGAGATATCTTTGATCTTCATTTCTGAAACTGCTACAAAGACCGAGCTATTTTTATATCAGAGTCCATTATTAATCATTGTACATAGCACCTATTTGTCTTCCATTACTCTTTTCTTCTATAGCTGAATATCTTCTAAAGGTTAAGTGTGTAGATGTTTTCCATGTTTTATGCATCCATAGCATATGCATTTTTAAAAAAATTGTTGTCATGTGACTGGTTATTTTGATGCAGACTTGCACAATAATGTGGCATTCCATCCTCTGCTAAATCTCTGTAAATCAGTCAGAAATCAGAGGATTTTAAGATCCAGTTTTCTTTTTGTTTAAACTTTGAGTTACTCCCTCTAATATAAGCAACCAAGACTCAAATTTAAAAATCTTGATTGCATCCTCAAAATCTCATGTCATGTGCTTGGCCATTTTAGCAAGATGCTGCACGATGGTCTTTTAAGCATTCTCTACCCCATCCTCCACTAACATTCTATACGTAATCAGAAATATAAGGATTTTAAGATGCGATTCTGATTTTTGTTGAAGTTTCTGCCTTTCTTACTTGTTGACCAAGAAGGGTTTGGTGTTTGGATCATATCTTAATTTTCTTTTCCTCATGAAGAGTTCAGAAAGCTTTTGCTACTCAGTGCTTTTTGTTGAATCTTTGGATGATCTTTTAGCTGTTCTGCTATAAATTGTCGCCAACATCCTACCCTTTATGCAGGCACCATACCAGAAAAAACTGATGGATTTGACCTTGCTGACGCCAGAAGAGATTGAATGGATAAATGCTTACCATGCTGACTGCAGAAAAGCTTTGGCACCATATCTCAGTGAGCAGGAGATGGAATGGCTGAAGAAGGCCACTGAACCCATCCACGTAAGCGCGTGAACTACTGCTCGAGGCTTTCATCTGCTTCTCCATGTGTGCCCAACCCGTCAAATTATCTGGAGGAATTCTCCTCAAATAGCTCCGAACTGTTGTCTTTAGACAATATATGCTGTAAACCATCTGCAGCCTTGCTTGCATAGATAGATTCGTATGACATTATATCCATCGGTGGAAATCTGACACACTTTGGAGTTACTCTTCTCTTATAATCATTGAAAGAAGGGTTGGGGGGGATTATCCCTTCTTCGAAAAGGGTGTTAAGAACAAAGGAATTCTCTTGCATCAATTTTTTGCAACAATAAATATTGATATGAATATCTTAATATCCATTCTTCCAAACTGATATTTCTAAAGGTTGTGCTACTTATCCTTCTCCCAAGTGTCATCTTTCTCCCAAGTGGCATTTTGGAGACTCACCTTCATTTTGTTAGCAATCCGAGAAGGTGACTTGTAGAAGATCATCCTTGCTCAATAGCTTTCAGCAATCCATCGTTGAGCTCCCTGACCTTCTTCCTTATCCCCGTCCCTTCATCTCCTTCCATCAGCAACCTCACCAGTCTCGCAATTTCCTCCGACAGAATTCTTTTCTGGGACAACCTAGACTGTCACTTTAAGCTCCTACAGCAGTGAAGAATTCATCCTCTGATCTGCGAGGAGGGCCATGCAATCGTTGGCACTCCATGAGCAGTATTGAGTTCCGCCTGTGTGCTACAGTACTAGTATTTTTATTTGCAGCGCCCGCGATAAGAGAACCACAGCAAAGGAACCTCTGCTTGCTCTGCTCTAAGCCCCAGAGTCAGCTCCATTGTTTGCTTGTGGGAGGTATCCTGCTGCTGCTGCTGCTGCACGTCACGAATAGGACTGATGTTGGGGCTTGCAAGTCCATCCATGTCATGCTCTCTGGCTGCCTCCTGGGGACTGTTCCATTGATTTGATAAGTGGTCCGGTCCAATCAGATAGACCAGTGGGATCGGAATTTGGCGAACATATTCCCATGCTCTTAGAAGGCTGTGACCCAGGTTCGCGGTTTCGGTAATATCTATATCAGTATCTTGTTGATAAAACATTGGTAAAGATTGGTTCAGGGTATCGAGACTCGGTACCTCTCTACTGAGTATGGATTTGATTCCGGTACGGCCTCTCTATTGAGTATAGATTTGATTCTAGTATGGTACAGCATATCTAGTACTAAGAAGGACACGCCGATGTGGTGTCTATCATTGGTTCTAGGTTGCTGCAAGTGTTCACAAGGTTTCCGTAAGCCATGGGGTATTGGCTTGCATTCGGGCAGATCAGCAATCAGGACCGGTGTGCGTCCGGGGACTTGGAGGGTTCTTTGAAAGATGGTCAGGCGCAGGCAAGCGCATCGAGAGGGCAAGCAGTGCAGCAGATGATGATGACATGTAGAGGTACTTGGGTATTCAGATGATGCATCTGCATTATCAAATGTCCTTGTGCAAAAGTGATCAGCAACGTGGAAATATTGGTTGCTTCAGTGAAGCACATCTGAGACTCTCGGATGGCAATGGGACTAGTTAGCGTGGACTGTGGCATTGGTAGGGACTGAACTAGGAACATCGACGGGCAGGATTTCTACAATTTGGAAGTGGCTGGAGGCAGTGGTAGTGGATTGGAAAGAAGAGAGGTTGCGCAAGACATTTGCAGAGGCTTCGATCATGATGAAGAAAGATGGTGACATGGAAACCATGGATTGTGACAAGGCAATTGTGCTCGAGGAAGGCAGCGACATGGCTGATGCCAGGGCTTGGGAGCATTGCAATGTAGGGAATTGGATTCTCCATTATCTTGCAGCTTGAATTTGGTGGCTGGGAGGTGAGATGGAGAGGTGTGGCAATGGATTCAAGGAGGCTTAGCATGAGACAACGGCTATAACCGCAAAGCATCCTGTTGCTGGAAATTGGACCCGGGGGTGACCACTCGGCTGAGAGGGAGGAGCTCCGGCGTGAGTCGGCGGATGACAGTCTGTCGGCAGGCGACGTCCTCCAGGGAACCTGCAAGAAGCCGATGGCTGGGGTTTTCAACGCCGGCCCTCCGATGCCTAAGTCAGAGGAGGCAAGTGTATAAGAGGACAAAGAATGTATTTTTAGAGTTTCAGCGTCCAGCCCCCTCTAAAATGGGAGGGTTTCCTTTTTATAGAGGGGTATTGGATTACCTATGATATGATGGAGCAAAGTTATCGTATGATTGAGCATATCGCATGAATTAAAGCACGATCGTGTGAATTAATGCATTGCCATAGGAGATTAGGCCGGAGCTAAGGAATTGTCATGGCTGATCGGACGCAGCCGAGCAGATTGCTGTGGACGACTTACGATCCGTAGATAGCAGGAGCCATGCGCATTAATTGTTGAGTAAGCCGGAGGTCTGCAGGAGCCATGTGCATTAATTGTTGAGTAAGCCAGAGGTCTGCAGGAGCCATACGCACTAATTGTTGAGTAAGCCGGAGGTCTGCAGGAGCCATGCGCATTAATTGTTGACGACGGTGGCAGAGCATGGTCCCTGGTCATACTGTAGATGGATGTGACCGTAGTAGACAGGTCGGCCGCCTTCGGGTCGAACGCTGGGTCGGGCGCCTTTAGGTCGGACACCGGGTCGGGCGCCTTCAGGTCGGACGCCGGGCAGGGCGTTTTCAGACACGTGCTGGCCACGCGGTCATATGTTCCGAAGCGACTCATTTTTTTCCCCAACACTACCCCCGACTTCCGAGTTCGAGCCGCTTGCGAGCTCAGGCGCGGGAAGTAGCTGTTTCTGTCGTGTTGATGTAGACCAGAAAATCTTGAATTATTTCGACACTCCGCGTGCTTCAAGGCGTTCTTAATGGGAGGAGACGGGGCAACACCCTTTCGTTTCTCGAAGCGTCCTCGCGTCGTGGGCTCGCGACACTTTTTCGCTTTTCGAAGCGTCCTCGCATCGTGGGCTCATGATGGGGCTCCACGATCCGATGGAACACTTCCCTAATTTTGCATTTAAAGCGCCGATCTAAATTGAATATGCCGCTTCAATTTTTGGGGCCGATGCGTGGCATGATCTGGACGGGGGCGGAATTCTGTCTCGCCGATCTGGGCCGTTGAAGAGGTCTATATAGACTCCAATCTCGGCCCTAAGGGTTTCTTGTTGGCCGCCATCGCTGTTGCTTTCCGATATCCTTTTCCTCCATTCTCCTGTTCCTTCTGACGGCATCCTGAGGCGATTATTTCGGTTTTTCCTCTCCAACCTTTCAACGTTTCCGGCGAAGGCTTCAGTAGGTGTTCTCCTCCTTTGTCTGCTCGGAGGGCTCTTGTTTTTGCTTCTTCCTTTTCTTCTTTTTCTCCTATTTTCTTTTGGGATGGGTCGTGGTCCGGACGAAGTTGGATCCACTATGAGTGGTGAGGAGGTGGAAATGGCTGAGGAATAGTTCTTTCCTCAGCCCGGGTTTCGTCTCGAACTCGCGGGGTCGGAGGATCGGGTAACGAGACCTCCTCCGAGCCGGATCGGAGTGTATGTAGAAATACTCTGGGCCGATTTGTGGTTCCCCCTCCACGGGTTCGTGAATGAGCTCCTAGCGATATATCAACTCGTCCCGGCGCAGCTCGCTCCGAACGCGTGGAGGATGATCGTTGGTTTTTTATTCCTGTGCCTGGCGCATGGGATACCGACTTCTGTCAACGTCTTCTGGTAGTATTTCTTACTAAAGTCTAACCCGAGAGACGAAGAGTGGCTCTACCTTGCCCTTCGGGATGGTCGGCCACTCTTCCGGGGCGCTCCGACATCCATTCACAGATGGAAGGAGAAATTCTTCTTTTTGTCCTTCGAGCGAACGTGGGGGTTCGACCCCAAGTGGGGGCAAGCCCAGCTCAAGACCCCCAACAAGCTCCCCCAATTGTCCAAGAGCGAGCAGGGGATCCTCGACGCTCTTTGCGGCCTCGGGGAGAATATTCTTCTGAACGACCTCGTGAGCGAGGATGCTCTGGTTAATGTTGGTCTGAGCTCGGCGCATCCTCAGGATAAAAGTAGTCATGGTGGTTTTTTTTTTATTATTCATTTTGCTCTTCCTTTGTCTCTTCTTCCCTGACATCCTAACTTTTTTTCTCTTTTGTCCTTTCAGACGTCCTGAAGATGGTGACAAAGAGCGCAACCCTCTACGCCCGATTTCGAAAGAGGGCAGCCGAGACCGGTGGGGCCCCACTCGAGCCGAGGAAGAGGGCCATATCTTCAACCGGCGCGGCTGCCGAGGCGAGCGCCCCTCAGGCCGGATCTTCCAGGCCCACTCGGAAGGAGGTCCCGAGCTCCGGCCGTGGGGGCTCGAGCTTTGCGGGGGCCCCTACGACGCTCGCATGTCCGGCCCCCATCTTGCAGCGTTTTGGTCGGCCGCCCATCCGACCTCAGCACTCGGGCCCCGAGCCGGGAAGCAGCCAGGGGGCTGCAAGGCCCAGCCTCCCGGGTCCCTTAGAGGGCGAGGGCCGACAGGGGAGGAGGCCCTACTACCCCGAGTGGGCAGTCTTCGAGGGCGATTCGACCCTCAATAATACTGAAACAGCACGGCAGATCTTCCGCGTCGCGCTGCTCCCGGCTGACCAGGATGAGATCTGGTCCATGAGCTTTAATAGCTTTCTGGACGGGACTTACCGCTCCGCCGTCAGGGTAAGTTGGCCTTCAACCTTTGTATTTGACTTTTGCATTCAGTTTTTGGCTGTAACTTATTCTCCCGTTTGCTCTGTATACAGCACCTTCATGAGATCGACATGTTGATCTCCATCACTATAGATTATCGGAACCGGGCCCGAAGATGTATGCTAGGGTAGGAGGAGGCCAAGAGGAAGCTCGGTGAGGCCGAGGTCTCGCGGAAGGAGCTTCTGGCGAGGGTGGAGGCTGGTCAAGACGAGCTCCGAGCGCTGACTGCGGAGCTTAAGGAGGAAAAGGCCGCACACGCTCTGGCCAGATCGAAGGTGTGGTTTGCCGAGGCCCGCCTGGCCGAGGCCCACTCTGCGCTCACTGTCCGCAAGCAGGATGCGAGGAGCACCCAGCTTAAGGTTGAGCAGCTCGAGGCTCGGGAGAAAAGGGCCCAGGAGCAGGCTTAACATGCGGTGCAACTCTTCCGAAAGTCGGAAGAGTTCCGCGAGCTGTTGGAGGAGGAGGCCGTGGATGGGCTCATCCGCGGCTTCGAAGACTTTCGCAACCAGCTGAGGCGGCTCTGCCCCGAGTTCGATCTCAACCTGCTCCAACCGAGAGCAAGGATCGAGGAGGACGAGGATGCGCCTGAAGATCCGACTGGGCTTGAAGTTCAGGCGGCCGAGGAGGCCACTCGGGAGGCTCCCGCCGAGGGAGATTCCGAAGGAGCTTCTAGTGCCGCCCCTGAAGCTGGTGGTGAGGTCCAGGCCGAGGCCTTCATTGCAGAAGAACCCGGAGAAGCTCCAACAGAGAGTGCCGAGGTGACCGTTGCGGACGACCTCGGAGCTGCGCCCGCCCCTTAGGGTTTTGTTCCTCCTTTTAGTCTTTTCTTTTTGTTCCTTTTTTGTAAGCGAGGTCGGCCCCTGAACTTATTGTACGGCCGAACCTCGATTTTGTACTTAGCCTTCGAATTTTTATCAATGAAGAAATTTCTTTTTTCTAAATTTGCACCTGTCTTTTTCTTCTTTTGCGTAGCAGATAAACTTCTGATTGATTAGGCTAAATTCCTTTCCGCAAATTACTTTAGAAAAACTCGTTAAGTTTTCAAGCTCGGAGTCAAATTTTGCCAAACTCTTGAGCTTGGCTTCCAAATCGCCGAAGCGCTATGCTCGGACCCCGAATCTGCTAGGTCATTAGGCTTAGGCCCGACATACTTTAGAAAAACTCGCTAAGTTTTTGAGCTCGGATTCAAATTTCGCCAAGCTCTTGAGCTCGGCTCACGGATCGCCGAAGCGCTATGCTCGGACGCCGAACCCGCTAGGTCATTAGGCTTAGGTCCGATATACTTTAGGAAAACTCGCTAAGTTTTCGAGCTCGGATTCAAATTTCACCAAGCTCTTGAGCTCGGCTCACGAATCGCCGAAGCGCTATGCTCGGACCCTGAACCCGCTAGGTCATTAGGCTTAGGTCCGATATACTTTAAGAAAACTCGCTAAGTTTTCGAGCTCGGATTCAAATTTCGCCAAGCTCTTCAGCTCGGCTCACGAATCGCCGAAGCGCTATGCTCGGACCTTGGGCCCCAAAGGGGTTTGTCTTTCGGAAGATTCGGCCTAGTCTTCGTGCTCGGCTTTCCGGATATAAGCTTATGAAAGCTTTTAGGGTCGGTCTCCGAGGAGATTGTAGATCAAAGTCGAGTTATCGTTGGGGCATTTCACGGTTGTTGGTCTTGCTGACCCAAAGATTGATTTTGATGATCACAAAACCTTAAAGTATAATTACTAATGTGTTGCAAGAAGAAAGATATTTATTTTGCAAGGAGCATAGCAAGTTGGAAGAATACAAGAAGGCCTCAAAAGCTCTCAAAAAAAGTTGGAAGAAAGCCACACTTCATTGGCCTAAGGTTCAAGTTCAAAGGATTCAAGTTAGAAGAGCAAACTTCTAGAAAAATTCAAAGGAACAGTGCTCGAGTTGACTCCCTACAAATCCGAGTCGACTCCAAGGAGTAACAGAAAGAAAGACAGAAAGATGGTTTTCAGACCCTGTCAGCGAGTCGACCCCAGAAGGCTTCAAGTCGACTCCGATGCTTGGCGAGTCGACTCCCTACAGATTCGAGTCGACTCCAAGGAGTAACAGACAGAAAGACGGAGAGATGTTTTCTAGACCCTGTTACCAAGTCGACTCTAGAAGGATGCGAGTCGACTCCAACATTTGGCGAGTCGACTCCTAATCATGCCAGAGTCGACTCTTAGAGGAAAGCGGACTGAAAGGCAGATAACCAAACTCAGTGATCCTGTGAACGAGTCGACTCCAAAAATTTCAGAGTCGACCCCAAGTCAGCCGAGTCGACTCCAAAAGAGTACGAGTCGACTCCGAGGCAGCTTAGATCAACAGACAGAGGATCAGGTTTTCGGGCTCTGAGAGCCAAGTCGACTCCAAGAGAATTCGAGTCGACTCGAGAAAGAAAATCAGAAAATGAAATTTCTGGATTCCTGAGAACGAGCCGACCCCTAAGTGTCGAGTCGTCTTCAGTTGTTGGCGAGTCGACCCCAGGACAAGGCATGCACTTTAATTCAAATTTGGAACAGTGGCCGAGTCGTCTCCAGTCAAGCGCGAGTCGACCCCAGTAACAGCCGAGTCGTCTCCAGATCGCGCGAGTCGACTTCGATCCCAACGGATACATTGTCCGAATGTGCAGACGGGTCATAACGGCTCTATTTTTGTCTCTACCGGCTAGATCTCTGTTTCCAAGCCATCAAAAGCTATAAAATCAAGGAAAGAGCTAGGGGAGAAGTAGAGGAAATGGGTGAGAACAAATAGAGAAGAGATTTCAAGAGAAAATCTCCAAAAAGCACCAAAGGGCCTTTCAAAGCAAAAGAGAGAGAAGAAGAGCATCCGAGTGAATCCCAAGGCTTCCTCTCCAA
>JAOXJJ010001031.1:35235-71235 GCA_025769935.1 Phoenix roebelenii | reverse complement strand
CTCTCTCTCTCTCTCTCTCTCTCTCTCTCTCTCTCTCTCTCTCTCTCTCTCTCTCTCTCTCTCTCTCTCGTGTGTGTTTTATGTCCATGCCAAGGTATCTTATATCAAAGATGCAGAAATCTGATTCTTTATGTTATATAGGATATCATCTCGGGATACGGGAAAAACAATGGTTGATGCTTCATTGGGAGAGATTATGACAACATGTGAGAAGATTACTTGGCTTTTAGCAGAGGGCGAGAAGTGGCTAAAGCCCGAATACAGGTTCAGTGTAAAATATGGTTACAATTCAAAGTGCTTATTTAGAATTTTTGTTGGTAGTTATCTGCTTCAATCCTTACTAACTTGATGCATTATCTGCATCAGTTCATGGTACAATTAACATCATCAAATTCAATTTTGCATTAAGTAATTTCTCTTTATTCTTTAAGTTCTAAAAACCTGTTTTGTGACTTCATAGTTGCGCTTTTTCTTCTTTTCCACAAAATTACTGGCTTGAAACTAAATTATGATCCATATGTCACCATGTTGAGTAATTTTTCAAAGTGGCTATAGGCTAAAGCCAACACAACACTTTAAAATTCTTGGAGAATAAAAACCAAATGAATACGGCCTAATCCGTATAATCTTTCTGTTTGGCATCATGAAGACTTTCTCAGAGAATACTAAAGAATGGACTGCAGATTGTTCTTTTAACAAGATTGAATGGAGGGGACTGAAAGCATACTTATCTATCTGTTGTGAACTTACTTGAGAAATGCCCAATCTCCTGATGAGAAGACTATAAAACCACGATTCTGCTTGTATCTTCTAAGATGGCTTCCCTTATTTTCTACATCTCTAAGATTCTGCTGTTTCTCTCTCCCCAAACAGTCCACCATGCTTCACAGTAGATGAGATGACTTTGCTGGTAAAAGACAAAGGTCGAATAAAAAAGGAAAGGAAGGATTTAGGTATTCAAGAATTGAGGGGGTGACCTAGCCTTGTCCCTACATATAACAGGCTATTGTTGCACTAGAAGGAAACCTAAGTTTAGTGCTTACATTAAATAAATCTATGCATGTACAGACATAGACATATACCAGATAAACACTCACTTTTCCTTGAAGTTTCATTCAAATGGAGAAATATTTGTGTTGCCTCAAAAATTAACATGGCACTAGTGCATTTCTTTACAATTGTGTCAACCTTCAGGTGGAGTAAAGATTGTACATTCTTTACTACCATATATATGTTTTCTGGGAAAATGAAAAGAAAAAAGATGGCAGTATGTGTGATAATGGCATGTCCGGCTAACTATTGTGGATTTCTACGATATATTTGATATAGATACACTAGTGCTAACAGTGGTTCTTCCTATCCACCACTAGGACTGCATCTGTTGCTGATACATATTGGGGCTGATACTAGATTTATATAATATAGATGCCATCTCCAATACAAGTAGCAAAGCCTTTTTCTAAACTTTTAGTGTTACAGCCATGTACTACTCCTGATGGCAGTTAATGTCTGAATAAGAAAATTATTTCGCAGCTTTGATTTTGGATGTTAATCTTCAACCCCTGTACTCAAAGTAAGTGTGCATTTTCTTGCAATACCACCTACAGGAAAGATTATACATTGCATAATGTGCTAAAAATATTCGTGTAATTCGTCATCTTTGAGTTTGTGCTTCTATTTTCACCTAGTTTCTGCTTGGTTTCTTGAGAAATGCTAGATCTGTGCAATGACATGGGCGAATATACACAGGCAAATGAAATAAAGGAAAGAGTACATTTTCTTATGTTTTGTATGCACATCTGCACATGCACATGCATATCCACCTTTTCTTTGTCGCTTGTATGGAGTGTCACAACAGTTTATCGAGGGTGGCATCATGAAGATAAGATTCTAGATGCCAAGATAACAATAGTTGTTTTCTCCATTCTAAGAAGCAAAATGGGTTCTTGAATTAGCAGAATAAGTATATGTATTTGAATTTAGGAAATTTTTAAGTTTTATTTCAAACTTCTCTGCCGTGCAGATCTTCTGGAAGATCGATGTTACACAAGAGAGCAAAGGTGGAATTTTATCCTCTAGGAGTGATCGGGGCAATTGTTTCCTGGAATTATCCCTTCCACAATGTTTTCAACCCAATGCTAGCTGCAGTCTTTTCAGGAAATGCTGCAGTTATAAAGGTATCTTACTTCAATTAGGATTTGGTTTTCCCCCTGATTTAAGTTAGTTACTCATGGAACTTCTGCATAATAAAGGAAATTTCTAGGTATTATCTTTTGTTTCTCATTTTGCACTTATGCTGGAAGCATGCTTTACCTTGGGAAATTAGCCTACTTTATCTGTTTTTAACTATTATTCTGCTGCTGGACTCATGAAATGAAATGTGCTATGCAAGATCTCTGTTTGATTTGTTCTTGAAGGAGCATGTGGCATATGGAAGTTCAGAAACCAGTTTATCTCAAATCCTGGACCATGTCACAGGAATATGTGTTAAAAATAACCTAGCTATGAATTCTAAATTTAAAAGCAAGCACCAAAGGTGTACATTGTACAGTACCATTTTTTTTAATGGGAAATATACCATATTTAAATACAGTGCTGGAGCATCTGAGATAATTGAGAGTAGGTGTCATGATGCTGCACCTTGGACAGCTAATAATATACACAAAGCAGAGAAAATCGGCTTGGCTTGGGGCCTTTTTCTCAGATTAAAACATTAGTTTGGCCAGGCTTTTGCAACATGCTTCTTCCTTTTGATGACCTTGAGTTAGGAAAAAGACTCTACCTTCAGTGCTCTGGTTGATCTTTGTATTGGATATAGACAAATTTGTGTTTAATTTCAGTTTCTTATTGTTTGGTTGGGTCTGCATGCCTAGGTTTGTTACTGCTGTTTTATATTTGAGTCAGAAACCTGATAGCATATTTCAGAATTGCAAATGTTCCAAATCAAGTCCAGTCTCTGCTCATGCAGAAACTTAAATGCAGATGGCATGTTCATTGTTAGTTTTATTGTCTCTATTTCAATGACCATATTGAAGCGGAGATCTAAAATATGTTTATCATAAATTTCATTTGTTTGATGCATATCCCAAAAAGTAGTCATTCGAATCTGGAACGCTAATACCACCATCATTGATGTTCTCTGTTGCAGAAATATAATGATATACCTAGTTGGAGTTCTATCACCCCTAAGTATCATTCCTTAGTAATTTTTGTTCATGACCTCTTATCTGACCGAATGGCATTCTTTTAATAGGTTTCAGAGCATGCAAGTTGGTCTGGATGCTTTTATTTTCGAATCATCCAAGCAGCTCTTGCTGCTGTAGGAGCACCAGATAATTTGGTTCACATATTAACAGGGTATACATGGACTTTCAGAATTCATGTTTGTGCTGCAATCGATTTTTTAGGAAATTGATTTTGATAATTTAGTTTTTCCTTGGCAGATTTGCAGAAACAGGACAGGCTCTTGTATCTTCAGTTGACAAGATCATTTTTGTTGGGTCACCTGGAGTGGGCAAGATGGTATTGCCTACATGATATCCTAGCTAGTTGCCTGGTTGTTAATGTTTTTTAATTATCTGATGTTTTCTGAGTTATTGAGTTAGCCAAAGCTTCCTTAAAGTTTATTTTGGGGCACCCACAGTTTTTATATGTTCAGTTGTGATCAGTATTTTCTGATAATAAGGAAATGGCATTCTCACATTCTGTTGCAGTTCTCAATAATAACTGACTTCAGAGTTCTATTTTCTGTAGCCAAACATTTACAAGTTATGCTAATTGACAAACAGTGGAGTTTTAAGTTGAGGGTATCAGACTACATCTTTACAAGTATTTGATTCCCTTTCTTTTCCCTTTAGTTTCAGAACCAGCGAACTTATCTAGTTCTGGGCTGGATAAAAGAGGATAAGAATTTCAAGGGTACAAAACCTTGTTTTGGTAGTATCTCTTGTTTAAGGATCCCTTGTAGAAGGGTTATAGGATATTTTAACAACAAAGAATGTAGGATTTTTTTTTTTAAAAAAAAATAGGTGTAAATCTCATTATGTAACCTACATATAGTGGTTTGGGCTCAATAGGTTAAGGGCTGTGGAACACCATGAGTGGTCATGATTATGTACTATCGATTTGTTTACTGTACTTTTCCTGTTATGTCTTTATTTGCTGGATTTTCATATTTGTTTTTTCATATATTACAGATCATGCAAAAGGCTGCAGAGACCTTGATACCTGTTACCTTGGAGCTTGGAGGAAAAGATGCATTCATTGTGTGCGAGGATGTAGATGTGCCTCATGTATTAATGTTTCTTTCTTATATTAATTGTACTGTTTTATATCGGGTGTATTCTATTGGATTTCTTCTCTTTTAAAATAAAAACTGTATTACATTTTGTTATGTGAAGCATCCTTTGACGAGTGCCACTGATCTGTTGCTTGACATATTTTTTCTCCATTTGCAGGTGGTGCAAGTTGCAATTAGAGGTGCTCTTCAATCCAGTGGACAGAACTGTGCTGGTGCTGAAAGATTCTATGTCCACACAGACATCTATTCTACTTTTGTTGCTCAAATAGTCAAACTTGTTAAATCGATTTCCGTTGTAAGTAGATCCATTTAGCTTAGTTGATGTTAAAATGTACTACATCATAAGTTCTAAATATGTCCTGTAGTACTGCAAGTCAAAGCACTTATACTAATATGAAATGTAAGTCAATAATTGAAGACATCAATATATTTATTCACAATATTCTTGAGACAGATGACTGTTAGGCAGTATATGTGCTTGTTCATGCGTTCTAATAACACCCACCTTCATACAACAGTACTTTACCACAAAAATATTGTACATTGGTTTGGTTGTGGAGTGGTTGTTGAAGAAGTTAATGATATGAGGAGATTGAAAGCTTGTTTCCAGCTACTTGACTGATTTAAATTGATTTCAGTGAATTTCAATTTGAATTAGCTTTATGTTCTTTTATTTTCCTCTTTGTGCAGATCTTCATACTGGTAGATAATGAGTTGCAAATGCATAAATTGTCACCAAGTAACTTTATGTCATATTCATGTGACAATAAGATTGTAACCATTATTTTGTGGCTTCAAAATTGGATTTGTTGGATTTACCTGCCTTCATTTATGATAAGCACATAAGGTTCCTGGGAGAAATACTTAAATGAGCCAATGCTTTTCCGTGTAATGTCTTCTGTGTCTCTACACATTTCTAGACCATGTTATATCTGTGGCTGGTTGAATTAAGCTGTGCTTGTTTGTCAAATGAAATGCTGAATCTAAAATAAAATTGAATCTCATTTTTAAACGACCATCTTGTGTGTGTAGGGTCCACCACTAGCTGGCAAATATGATATGGGTGCAATATGTATGCAAGAACATGCTGAAAAACTTCAAAATCTCGTGAATGATGCACTGGAGAAAGGAGCTGAAATTGTCGGTAGGGGAAGATTTGGCAATTTGGGAGAAGATGCAGTTTATCAGTTCTTTCCTCCAACTGTTCTGGTGAATGTTGATCACTCCATGCAATTGATGCACGAGGAGGTAGCTGAAAAATTTTCAAGCTTTTAAAAATTACTTTTTCCATGTGATGTTCTTTGTATAATCATATTTGATTGATCTGTAGGCTTTTGGACCAATCATCCCAGTCATGAAATTCAGTTCTGATGAAGAGGCTATTAGACTTGCAAACGACTCGAAATACGGACTTGGTTGTGCTGTGTTTTCTGGCAACCAGAAACGTGCCATTGAAATAGCTTCCCAGCTGCATTGTGGAGTTGCGGCAATCAATGATTTTGCATCAACATATATGTGTCAGGTAATTGAAAGATGCAGTCTGTCATGTTTGCTCTTGTTTCCTGAGCTAGATTCAAACCTGAAATCTAGTGATCCATTCACAGCTATATTCACCTATAAGTAAGCATAGTAAAATTTTCTTCTAATAAATTAAGCCTTGTCATCACTGTCTGGGGTCAGCAATGCGGTCCTCTTATTCACCAATTATTAAGTATCACTTCTGATGTATTGCTTTTTCTTTTTTTATTTTTTTGTGGAATTAGCTTCTTTGCATGCTTTTGCTCCATTTGATGTGGTTGTCCTTGTCTTTCTGCTATTAAATTTTTAGTAATATAAGTTGTGGTTTATCAAAAAGTTAAAAAATTGTGCAAAACAGAACAAATTAATGTTATGTACATGGTATTGTAGTTTATCTTATATTATTCTGCAGAATATTGCTCAATTCAAATATTTCTTTTAAGAATCAGTAAGTTTGCAATGTAAGAACCCATTATAAATGTTGTTTTTCCGCTCTTACTTTAAATATCTTGTGTTATCAGAAGGTAGTAGTATCGATCATGTTTGGTTTAATGTTTGTTATTCTGTATATGCCATTGCTTGGATAGAGGGAATTTTAACTTCCATCAGATTTTTTGAACCAACCTGGAGCAAATAAGTATTATATTCTTTCTGCTGTCTACATTTTATATATTTTATCAAGTTGCATGAACTGTTCATGCATAATCAGTAGGTTGGTGGCCTATGGCTGTGGCAATCCTGGGTTGTTCATGTAGATGTGCGCTGTTGGCCTCAGAAAATGCATTTGTAGGACATCCGATTTAACCATGAGTCTCTTTATATGGGTTTCCATGAAAGCTCTATAGATACATTGCATACTAAAATTTCCTCTATAAATATGTCACTGGCAAGTGGTTGATTAATCAGCAAAATGATTTGGCCTTAGTAACAGGGTTAAGAGTATCATATTTGGTTTCCCGAGTGAGTGTTTGGTCCATAGTTTGTGTGGAAGTGAGATATTGTCCTTTACCCATAGGTCTAGGCCAGTTAATGATCTTACATGGCTGTAAAATCGAGTTTAATTTCCCTCCATTACCCTGATACGATCTAGCAGTCAACACCACTGGCTGATTACTTTTTTTTCCCCTCTTCAATGCAGTCTCTGCCCTTTGGTGGTGTAAAGCACAGTGGATTTGGAAGATTTGCAGGTGTGGAAGGTTTGCGAGCTTGCTGTCTTGTCAAGTCAGTAGTTGAGGACAGATGGTGGCCATACATTAAAACAAAGATCCCAAAGCCCATCCAGGTATGCAATTGGAAAACTTGCCGCAAACTAGGCATGGTGTGCATTTTACTAATGCACTTCTAACTTGTTTGACAGTACCCTGTTGCGGAGAACGGCTTCGAGTTTCAGGAATCACTTGTTGAAGCTCTTTATGACTTGAATATATGGGACAGGCTGCGGGCATTGGTCAATGTGTTGAAGATCCTTTCAGTGCAGAACTATACTTCTAAGACTCTGAAGAAAGAGCAGTGAGAAGATCAATGAAATTTGTATGATTTGCTTCTACTTATTTTATGGATTTGCTTTTAAAAGATCTTTTAATCTTTAAATGCACTGCCTCTGCTGAGCTTTGAACATCTTTTTTGGCCTGTTTTGAGGTAGATGTTGTTGACTTTCACCTTGACTTGCACCGATATGTTGCATTGCTTTCTGATCGAGTACCAGAACCTGTCACGTTTCTACCTAACACCAAGATCTCATATAGGTTCATCATCTTGAACTGAATGGGAAAGGGATGGCTAATTTGGGATACCATTCTACCAGACGGTTGAAACCTTAACCTTATTAGATTATTTGTTATTTTGTAAGATCAATCTGCACTTGCTTGCATCTCTGGTTAAGGTGAACATCATTCTCAGAAGTTGGATAATTTGGTCATTTGGTTTGGGTGAAGAGGAAAATCCAACTCATCTATGACCAATCAGTTGACAGACGCATTGGTCGATTCGCATCGTTCTGTGCTATTGTTTAGTCGCACAGCATGTCATCTGTAGAAAAAATGGTATCACAGAAATCATCCAATTCTTTGTGCACATTGGATATAATGGTAGGTTTTGGTCTGTTATACTCCAAGCGTTTGGAATGTTGCATAAAATATATCTTAGCAATCACTGTCAGAGTGGCACTTAATAGTGATGGAACAATAACTATCTGACGTTTGCAATATTTCAAGTTTTTCCACCACCTCTAATTTTTTACTACAATTTCTAGATAATAATGCTTAGATGAAAAAAAATCTTGTGTAGTGTTCTTTAAAAGTTATTGCTGTGATAAGCAGGCATACTCTGTTATGACAGGGTGACAGCATTTTACAGATGTTATGGGAGAGTAATGTTCAAATAAGATTAACTAAAAATAATTACAATTTCAAAGATCTTTGGCTTTGTACTTCATTGAATCTTACGTAAGCTGTTGTGTACAGTGCTAATGACATAACTGCACTAAGTTGTCGCTAAATTGCAGTCCTGTCCATGACTTATGGAGTTAAAACTTCAGATGCTTAGATTTGGAACATGCCGAATTACCTTGTTGTGCAAAAGATTACATTGAAGCATCTCTTGTCTCAAGCATCCCCGTTCCCCTGCGCGCAATTTGTTCCTCATGTCATCGCATGCAAGTTGGATGAAGATACTCAGTACGACGAAGAGCTTCAGTACCTGGATAAATGCTAGGGGACGCCTACTTTGCTTATACAGGATATTCTATATGTTGCATGATTATTGGTCTAACCTGGTAATTAGTGTGATACATGTTAGATGACTCATAGAGGGCGGGCCTTGGTGCAATTGCTTCATTGTGATACTGAGCGTCAAAGATTTGAAATACAAAAACTATGCGAGAGCCTCGTATACTAGGATATATATTAATGTAAGATGGTTGATTATTGAGTTTCCAAGCTAGTACTAGATGGCATGAGAAACTATGAGCAGGCATTTGATAAGTGTCCATTTTTTCTTAGAGAGATTCATTGTCAAGTGTCCCATTTTTGTAGAGAGATTCACTATAATTAGGATTTAAATCTTTAGTACTTAAAAAAACAAGTTCTGATTTTGATCGTACTTGTGGAAATGTCTAAACTATCCTCCCTAATTTGATCAAAATCTTATACTCTTATTGAATTAATTAGCTCATATGAATAAGAATTATACCCAAGGAAGCTCGCATAAATAAGAATTGTACACAAGGAGTAATACTAGCTATATCTATAGTATTGTAATTATAATTACACAATCTTAATAATTAGCTATCTGTCAATTGTACTAGGTATCTGATCCAATTACATGCTTAAAAATTTTGTTGGTTACATGCTTAAAAATTTTGCCGGTACAGGGCTAGATTTTAAATTTTTCCAGATCCATATCTAGATATCCAGTAAAAAACACCTAAAAACCATTTATATACCAGATGCAGAGGAATTGAAACCTTTTTGTTTAAAATATATAAAAATATCAATATATTCTTATATTTGTGTATAATATTTTCCTTACATGTTTTTTAAAATATAGATAATTCAAGATTTTTTATTTTTGTTGTAGTTAAAGAGTAGTAGTGGTATCATATGTATAAATTTTTAATACTTCTATAGTATATTTTGTTTAAATAATTTATAGTTTTAATATATTTTAAATACAAAATTTATGCCAAATTAATGATCGAGATCCTTGGCCAAATCGATTTCCGTGCAAGTTTAATAACTACACTTTAGGTTGTTACTTGTTTGTTGTGCATCACATATGATCTCGATGGTGGATTCTATTGACATCTTTTATATTAATTACGCTTAAAGTTCATTTTATATTTGAACAATAACGAATTTATATTTGCATTTGGATAGAGAAAATATGGATCAATTTATATTCAACTTGCATCCATATGAATATGTTTAATATCTGATTTGTATCGCTATCCTTTTAGAACAAACATGGATAATAATTTGGGTATCTGTTTAATATTCATATATGCATTTATATTGATATGAATATGGATATATTGATATAAATATTGATATATTGATATGAATATTGATATATCTGTATTCTACCCATTTTCAGCCTTATATTCAGAAAGAAGAATTCAAAAAAAAGGCTAACATCACTAGCAGAAGAAATAACTTTCTATTGAAAAAACCACCATTTAGTAATGCAATAACTTTACAAATATCCCTAGCATGTCTGTTTTACTTTTTGGAAGAAAAGCATCCCCTGTATCGGCAAACAGCCTTTTGCAGCCTGTTTTGAGCTTTTAACTTCATTAAAACTCCCTTCCCCTTGTTCCCCTATGGTCCGCTCATTTTGTTCCATTGGGTCTCCTGCGTTTCCCATCCTCCTTTTGTTCTCCATTGAATAAATTTTTGCCCACAACACTGCCAAATTAACTCTCATTATCGTATCCTTTTTGATAAATTAATTTATGTCAGTATTTAAAACCCAAATGATGATGCTCATACACATTCACTTTTTTGTTTTTGTTTTGTTTTGTTTTGTTTTTTGTTTTTTTTTTTGCTAGGACGAGTGATTCGTATTACACGTATATGGATATACCCAATAAAATTGAAAAACAAGATATCACGGAGCTCCCGAGGCAGCTCCCCATTCTCCACCCAAATGGTGCTATCAGCATGGTTAGCCATGTAAGTGGCCACCCAGTCTGCCGCTCCGTTGGCTTCTCTAAACACATACTTCGCCTGGATAACTCCTCCATCCCTCATCATCGTCTAGATATCACGAAACAAGGAATGGTCACCGGCAAAGACCCTCAGACCCTCTTGGATCCAATTAATGACCGTAACCGAGTCACCCTCTGAGATGACTAAACAAGCTGATAACACACGCCGAGTATGTCAAAGATCCGCCCAGGCAACCCTTAACTCCGCACCAGGAACCATACAATCAAATAACTGACAACCTCCCGCTGCCACAACCTTGGAGTTCGAGTCCCTAATGACCCGCTCCACCCTTTATGCCTCCATCCAGTACAGACCCATTGAAATTGACCTTAAAGAAGTCAGGGGGTGGGGGCGCCTAGGTGAAGAACACCGTACAGAGAGCTGAGGCAAAATGGGAGCCCCATATATTTAGGGCTATCAAAGGCATCCTAAAAAGAAAACATAACTAATCTCTGCCGCCTGCGCTTGGACGCCCTCCGCCGCTAGCTTTGGCGACATGCTATACTCATCGAAAGTTCGAACATTCCTTACCAGCCAGATCTAGAATGTGTGCAAGTCGCTCTAACCGCCTCCTAGCATGTCAGTGGGTTGCCCGACCACCGCCGGATGGCAAAGCATTAGTGGTAGATCATCTTGTAACCTCTCCGGTCTAAACTGGCTCGACCCGAATCAACGCACGATGTGATCAAGCTCTGATCCGACCCAACCTCGGCCCGGTCCGACAGCTCCGGCTGACACGATACCACCGGTCCATTTAACTTGGAGCAATCCCGGTCGGCCCACTTCTATTATCCTTGCCGTAGTCGGGCGGCGAAGCGCCAATCCAAACGCCGGCGAGTGCTCTCCAATAAAATCCTGCTCCTCTCTCTTTCCCCCCTTTCCAACCTTCCCGAAACGACCCAGAGGTACGGTTTCTCGACCTCGACCTCCTCCCTGACCGACCCAGAAACCCTACCTCGCTCCAAGGACCATGGCGAAGAACCCGATCCGTGCGCCGCCATGGTGGCCGGCGGTGCTCAGAAGACTGACCACCGCATCGGCGTCGGAGATGAAGGCGCAGGCGGCTAGGGAGGAGGCGGAATGGAAGCCGCTGTACCGCCGGCTGTCGGCACTAGGCGGCGCCCCGGAGGGGAGAGTGACGGCGACGCTGGATCAGTGGGAGATGGAAGGGTGGAGGATGACGGCACTCCAGCTTATGAAGCACATCCGCGAACTCCGCAAGTACCGCCGCCACGAGCACGCCCTCGAGGTGAGGCCAAATCTTCTCTCTCTCCTTCCCCATCTCCCAGCCCTATTATATCATCGTTTAATCCGATTAAAAAGCCTTTTTTTTGGTCTCAGATCGTCTTGTATTCTTGAACTTAACATTGATAGGTGTTGCATGCTTGAAATTGTATTGATAATTTTTGGTTAGATTCCAAGTGCGATATGATCTACATCAGTATTTTAATTTCTAACTATCTTTCATTTGGTTGGAGTTTGTTTCGATAACTCTCAGAATTGGGGCAGCTAAAAGAAGGTTCTTTTTGATGTTTAGACTTGTGTCCATTTTTTGACGTCTGAGGTCTGAGATCATATATTTCTCTGGCCATTATCACTTCAATATAATGAACCGAGTCAAGTGTTTGTGCTTTTGTATCATGCTTATTTAGTTTTCAGTGTGATGATCCCATATTTAGAGTTTGTAACCTGTATTTGTGGGTAGTTTGTAAGTGGATTGTCTGTTCAAGAAGTTACTGCTTAAATGTGGATGAAGTGAGTCAAAGTTAGCTTGCTTATCAAATTAAAACAATTGTGAAATAGTTTATTTTGTTACTTGTAATTATGATTACATACTTAATAATTACTAGAACGATGGTAATATAACCATGTCCCTTTAGATGTCATTTTGTTTTGAATAAAATTCCCTGATTGCTTCTTGGATGCTACTTTTGCTATCATATATGAAGTGGTAACCGTGGCTTCTCTCCCTGAAAGTAAAACATGATTCACTTAGCACTTTATACTTCTGGGAGTAAAGCAAAAGCTAAACTACTTATATCTGAAGAACAGATATACAAGAAGTTGAAGCTCAAGATATTTTTCTTGCTAAGCTTTAGTTGCCATGGAAACATGAAATGTTCTCTTTACTAATCTACCCTTTTGTAGATAGTGTGAAGTAGTAAACAAATAAATAAATTAGACTATGATTGATACCCTCATGTAGCTCTATACAGCAGCTGATAATTTACAAGTATGGATGTTTCATATGTCTCTGTTCTATTAGTTGGTACATTTCTAATTTTTCTGATTCTCCAGACAAACTTTTACCTTTCTCTCGTTCTCTCTCTAAAAGCATCAGTAAAGCCAACCTGGTTTACTCCACCATCCCTCATACTTCAATTTGTATACCGTCTTGTTCTGCAGCTGCATTCCATTCTTGCTAGGACTCTTTTATGTGATTGCATGGTTAATAAACCTCTTATACGGTCTCTACCTCTGTCATCCCTTTTGTATGCCTCCTTTCTAGTCCCATTGCATGAGCCTCATCATATGCTCCATCTGTCCATGGTTTTATTATTCTTCTCAAAAAAAGCGTTCCTCATGCATGGCATTGATGTGATTTATTTTCCCCATTGCTATGTCTGTTGGCTCGCATATGTATTATCATCTGCACCAAAAACCACATTTTTCATCCTTTATATTCGTTCACTCTTTGAAAATCTTCTACTTGTTACTCTTCTATAGAATTTCAATTTCTTGTATTCAGCCTTCATTTTGTTGACTGCCTCTTAGGCCTCTTGCTTCTAGGACCAAGTATCTTTGGGCATTTCATTTTTAACCTGTTGGCTTTCTAAGCACATCATTTTTTTTTTCCCCTCACAACATATTTTCCAATTAATTTAGATGTTACTTCACATTCCATTGCATGTATCTTTGTTCCTACTCCTGTTGGCTTTAGCTGTCTGCGCTTTGAATGAATTTGAATTTTCCTTAGTTTACTCTTCGCTTGATTTGTTATCTTAATTAGTAAAATTTATTTGGGACAGTACATTATATGTGTTTCTTGAGACGTGCCTTTTATCGTTGAATGTGTTGACCCATCTTTATGTGATTTTTATGTTTTGAGACATTTTTAACTTATGCCTGTCATCTAACCTTTTCTTGTTGCCTATTTGTTTGTTAGGCTGTGAAAGGAAATAGGAATGTAATTATAGACAACTTGTAGTTGCCAAATCACATATTTGGGACATGCAAGATCACCATATTGTTTTAGGATCTTTTGAGTGCAATGCAATCCATATTGGGCAGGGCAAGCTTTGTATAAATTCTTGTAGAAACAAATATTACAAAAAAAAGAAATTTATGGAAAGATCTACAGATTCCCGTTCTATGCAACTTCTGCTGCTGTTCCATTTTAGGAATCTTGGATTTCAGGGAAGTTGACAAGGAAGTATTCTTTTATCATTGATTATCTGTTTTTTCAAGAATGTTGTTGTCGTATTTATTTATAGGTGCTCCTTTTTCTAATGTCAAAACAATTTTTGAACCACCACTACTACATGTATATTAAATTGTTTGAAAATAGTATATTTCTTATATCTATATTATCTATATATCTATCATTGAAACTAGTACCTATTTGTCATTGCTTTCTAGTACCGATTTGTCATTGCTATCCTGTACCGATTTGTCATTGCTATCCATCCTTTTTTCTTTAATTTTTCATCTTTTATTCTAAATTTTTATGATTCTTAAGGTCACATTTTTATTTCTGACTGACTTCTTGATAGATGATGCATTGGATGGAAAAGAGAAGTTTGGAAATGCCAAATGGCTACCATGCAGTACGCTTAGATCTTATATCAAAAGTCAAGGGAGTAAGATCTGCAGAGGAGTATTTTTCAAATCTCCCAGAACCTGCCAAGAACCAGCGAACCTATGGAGCTCTTTTCAACTGTTACTGTTCAGGAAAAATGACGGACAGGGCTGTTGCCCTCTTGGAGAAAATGAAGGAACTGAAGTTTGCTTCTAATGTTCTCATCTATAACAACCTAATGAGTCTTTATATGAAGTTAGGCCAGCTGGAAATGGTCCCAATCTTATTCCAAGAAATGAAGTCGAGTAATGTCCTGCCAGATAGTTGCACATATAGGATCATAATGAAAAGCTATGCCTCAATGAGTGACATGGTCTCTGTTGAGAGAGTTACACAGGAAATGGAGGAAAGTCGAGGTGCCTCAGATTGTCTTACATATTGTCATCTGGCTTCGCTCTATAATTCAGTTGGTCTTTTTGAGAAAGCTGAGACTGCCCTCAAGAAGGCTGAATTAGTCTTGGGCAGCCACGAGCTGTCACCATTCCGTTTGCTTATAAGCTCATATGCTGCAGCTGGTAATCTATCAGAGGTCAGCAGGGTCTGGAATTCATTTAAAGTTAGGGTTCCAAGGCCTACTAACACGAACTATCTCATCATGCTTCAGGCTCTTAGAAAACTAGATGATATGGATGGACTGAAGCGATGCTTTGAGGAGTGGGAATCTGGCTGTGTGAACTATGATATAAGGCTGGTGAACACAGTCATAGAAGCATACTTAAGAAAGGGTATGGTGGATGAAGCCAAACTGCTCCAGGAAAAGGCTGACCAAAAGGGTGAATGGTCTGATGTGCACACTTTTGTGCTGTTTATAGATCATCATTTGAAGAGTCGTGAACTAGAGTTGGCTCGGAAATGTTCAAAGCTTGCAAATTCTATTGTGAAGAAAGGGTGGTTGAAAACTGTGGAGACAGATGATGTTTCCTGAATTGTAGGAAAGCATGTGGCTCAGAAATGTTTTCTTTTTTTTAATATGAGGCATCCACAATATTCAAGGTGATTCCAATCCTAATTCAAATAAAAAGGATATGTATTATTGAGTTCCTTTTGGAATATTTAGAGCATCTAATGTCAAAAAAAAAAAAAATTACTCTGCATTCTGGCATTAGTTTCATCACAGTAACAAAAGTTGGTTTCTTTTGGCAGTCGGTGAGTTTGATCTATGTGATGGGGCCATTTGATGTTTGCGCCTGGGATCTGGTTGGCGCTCTAGCTTATAATGTATCTGTTGCGGGGACGGCATTCTGCCGGAGCCTCACACAACAGCATAGCCCACATTAAGCTGGCAGAGAAAGAGGACTGCATTCCTTTCGAGGTATTGTCCGCTTTGGGCGCTCCGGCCCACGCGTTCAGCGTAGACGAAGGTCGAAGGGAGATTGGTGCCCTCATGGTTTTATCCCATAAAAGAGCCATCGAGAGAAAAGGTTTTCCAACCTCTATTTAAAGCACAGAACCTTTCCGCTACTACCCGATGTGGGACTAAATTCAAGGCCACCTCCTCTTCCCGCAACATAGCCCCCCAGCGGGAAGGTCCTGTATCGGATTTTACCTGCGACAGCCCCCCAGGCAACCTGAGGGGTAGTCAACGGAGAGAGAGGAGGTGCCCATACCTGGAGCGTTACCTGTTGTGGGGACGGCATTCTGCCGGAGCCTTACACAACAGCATAGCCCACATTAAGCTAGCAGAGAAAGAGGATTGCGTTCCTTCCGAGGTATTGTCCGCTTTGGGCGCTTCGGCCCGCGCGTCCAGCGCAGATGGGGGAAGACTGGTGCCCTTACGGTTTTGTCCCACAAAAGGGCCATCGAGAGGAAAGGTTTTTCAACCCCCATTTAAGGTACAAAATCTTCACGCTACTAGCCGATGTGAGACTAAATTCAAGGCCCCCTCCCCTCCGCGCAACATAACTGTTGTTGGAAATTGGACCCGGGGGTAACCACTTGGCTGAGAGGGAGGAGCTTCGGCGTGAGTCGGCGGGTGGCAGTCTGTCGACAGGCGGCATCCTCCAGGGGACCTGCAAGAAGCCGATGGCCGGGGTTTCCGGCACCGGCCCTCCGATGCCTAAGTCAGAGGAGGCAAGTGTATAAAAGGAGAGAGAATGTATGTCCAAAGTTTCAGCGTCCAGCCCCCTCTAAAATGGGAGGATTTCCTTTTTATAGAGGGGTACTGGATTACCTGTGATATGATGGGGCGAAGTTACCGTACGATTGAACATATCGCATGAATTAATGCACGATCGTGTGAATTGATGCCTTGTCGTAGGAGATTAGGCCGAAGCTAAGGAATTGTCACGGTTGATCGGACGCAGCCGAGCAGATTGCCGTGGATGGCTTACGATCCGTAGATAGCAGAAGCCATGCACATTAATTGTTGAGTAAGCCGGAGGTCTGCAGGAGCCATGCGCATTAATTGTTGAGTAAGCCGAAGGTCTGTAGGGGCCATGCACATTAATTGTTGACGATAGTGGCAGAGTATGGTCCATGGTCGTACTGTAGATGGATGTGACCGCAGTAGATAGGTCGGACGCCTTCAGATCGGATGCCGGGTCGGGCACCTTCAGGTCAGACGCTGGGTCGGGCACCTTCAGGTCGGACGTCGGGCCGGGCGCCTTCAGGCACGTGCTGGCCACGCGGTCATATGTTCCCGAGCGACTCATTTTTTCCTCCAACACTACCCCCGACTTTCGAGTTCGAGCTACTTGTGAGCTCGGGCGCGGGAAGTAGCTGTTTCTGCCGTGTTGATGTAGACCAGGGAATCTTGAATTGTTTCGGCGCTTCGCGTGCTTCAAGGCATTCTTAATGGGAGGAGACAGGGCGACACCCTTTCGCTTCTCGAAGCATCCTCGCGTCGTGGGCTCGCGACACCCTTTCGCTTTTTGCAGCGTCCTCGCATCGTGGGCTCATGATGGGACGCTTTCCTGATTTTGCATTTAAAGCGCCGATCTAAATTGAATATGCCGCTTCGGCTTTCGGGGCTGACGCACGGCATCATCTAGACGGGAGGCAGGATTCTATCTCGCCGATCCGGGCCGTGGGAAGAGGTTTATATAGACCCCTATCCCGGCTCTAAGGGTTTCTGTTTGGCCACCATTGCTGTTGCTTTCCGATATCCTTTTCCTCCATTCTCCTATTCCTTCCAGCGGCATCCCGAGGCGATTATTTCGATTTTTCCTCTCCAACACTTGAACATTTTCAGCGAAGGCTTCAGTAGGTGTTCCCCTCCTTTGTCTGCTCGGAGGGCTCTTGTTTTTGCTTCTTCCTTTTCTTCTTTTTCTCCTATTTTCTTTTGGGATGGGTCGTGGTCCGGACGAAGTCAGGTCCACCATGAGTGGTGAGGAGGTGGAAATGGCTGAGGAATGGTTCTTTCTTCAGCGCGGGTTTCGTCTCGAACTCGCGGGGTCGGAGGATCGGATAATGAGACCTCCTCCGGGCCGGATCGGAGTGTATGTAGAAACACTCTGGGCCGGTCTGTGGTTTCCCCTCCACGGGTTCGTGAACGAGTTTCTGGCGACGTATCAACTCGTCCCGGCGCAGCTCGCTCCGAACGCGTGGAGGATGATCGTCGGTTTTTTATCCCTGTGCCTGGCGCACGGGATACCGACTTCTGTTAACGTCTTCCGGTGGTATTTCTTACTGAAGTCTAACCTGGGAGACGGAGAGTGGCTCTACCTTGCCCTTCGGGGTGGTCGACCACTCTTTCGAGGCGCTCCAACATTCATTCACGGATGGAAGGAGAAATTCTTCTTTTTGTCCTCTGAGCGGACGTGGGGGTTCGACCCCAGGTGGGGGCAGGCCCGGCTCAAGACCGCCAACAAGCTCCCCCAATTGTCCAAGAGCGAACAGGGGATCCTCGACGCTCTTTGCGGCCTCGGGGAGAACATTCTTCTGAACGACCTCGTGAGCGAGGATGCTCTGGTTAATGTTGGTCTGAGCTCGGCGCGTCCTCAAGGTAAGGATAGTCGTGGTGGTTTTTTTTATTCGTTTTGCTCTTCCTTTGTCTCTTCTTCCCCGACATCCTAACTTTTTTCCTCTTTTGTCCTTTTAGACGTCCCGAAGATGGTGACAAAGAGCGCAGCCCTCTACGCCCGATTTTGAAAGAGGGCAGCTGAGACTGGTGGGGCCCCACCCGAGCCAGGAAGAGGGCCAGATCTTCAGCCGATGCGGCTGCCGAGGCGAGCGCCCCCCAGGTCGGGTCTTCCAGGCCCGCTCGAAGGAGGTACCGAGCTCCGACTGTGGGGGCTCAAGCTCTACAGGGGCTCCTGCGACGCTCGCGTGTCTGGCCCCCATCTCGCAGCGTTCTGGTTGGCCGCCCGTCCGACCTTAGTACTCGGGCCCCGAGCCGGAAAGCAGCCAGGGGGCTGCGAGGCCGTCCTCGCCGAGCCTAGCAAGGCCCAGCCTCTCGGGTCCCTCGGAGGGCGAGGGCCGACAGGGGAGGAGGCCTTACTGCCTCGAGTGGGCAGTCTTCGAGGGTGATTCGACCCTCAATAATGCTGAAACAGTGCGGCAGATCTTCCGCGTCGCGCTGCTCCCGGCCGACCAGGATGAGATCCGGTCCATGAGCTTCAATAGCTTTCTGGACGGGACTTACCACTCCACCGTCAGGGTAAGTTGGCCTTCAACCTTTGTATTTGACTTTTGCATTCTGTTTTTGGCTGTAACTTATTCTCCCGTTTGCTCTGTCTATAACACCTCCATGAGATCAACATATTGATCTCCATCGCTACAGACTGCCGGGACCGGGCCCGAAGATGTCTGCGAGGGCAGGAGGAGGCCGAGGTCTCGCGGAGGGAGCTCCTGGCGAGGGTGGAGGCTGGTGAAGACGAGCTTCGAGCGCTGACTGCGGAGCTCGAGGAGGAAAAGGCCGCACACGCTCTGGCCAGATCGGAGGTGCGGTCTGCTGAGGCCCGCCTGGCCGAGGCCCGCTCTGCGCTCATTGTCCGCGAGTAGGAGGCGAGGAGCACCCAGCTTAAGGTTGAGCAGCTCGAGGCCCGGAAGAAGAGAGCCCATGAGCAGGCTCAACATGCGGTGCAACTCTTCCGGGAGTCGGAAGAGTTCCACGAGTTGTTGGAGAAGGAGGCCGTGGATGGGCTCATCCGCGGCTTCGAAGACTTCCGCAACCAGCTGAAGTGGCTCTGCCCCGAGTTCGATCTCAACCTGCTTCAACCGGGAGCGGGGATCGAGGAGGACGAGAATGCGCTTGAAGACCCAGCTAGGGTTGAAGTTCAAGCAGCCGAGGAGGCCACTCGGGAGGCTCCCGCCGAGGGAGATCCCGAAGGAGCTTCTGGTGCCACCCCTAAAGCTGCTGGTGAGGTCCAGGCCAAGACCTTCGTTATGGAAGAACCCAGGGAAGCTCCAATAGAGAATGCCGAGGTGACCGTTGCGGACGACCTCGGAGCTGCGCCCGCCCCTTAGGGTTTTGTTCCTCCTTTTAGTCTTTTCTTTTTGTTCCTTTTTGTAAGCGAGGTTGGCCCCCGAACTCATTGTACGGCCGAACCTCAATTTTGTACTTAACCTTCGGATTTCTATCAATGAAGAATTTTTTTTTTCCTAAATTTGCATGTCTTTTTCTTCTTTTGCATAGTAGACAAACTTCTAATTGATTGGGCTAAATTCCCTTCAGCAAATTACTCTTAAGTCTTCCGGCTTAACCAAGTTCATATACTTTAGGAAAACTCGTTAGGTCTTCGGGCTCGGATTCAAATTTCACCAAGCTCTTGAGCTCGGCTCCCAAGTCGCCGAAGCGCTATAGTCGGACCCCAAACCCGCTAGGTCATTAGGCTTAGGTCCGATATACTTTAGAAAAACTTGCCAAGTTTTCGAGCTCGGATTCAAATTTCATCAAGCTCTTGAGCTCGGCTCACGAATCGCCGAAGCGCTGGGCTCGGACCCTGGGCCCTAGAGGGGTTTGTCTTTTGGGTTCGTCTTCTGGAAGATTCGGCCTAGTCTTCGTGCTCGGCTTTCCGGATATAAACTTATAAAAGCTTTTAGGGTCGATCTCCGAGGAGATCGTAGATCAAAGTCGAGTTATCGTCGGGGCATTTCGCGGCTGTTGGTCTCGAGCTTGGTCGAAGTACCAACGAGTAGAATTGAAATTTATGGTGAGTACCTCGGCACTTCCGAGCTCGACCAGAGTACCAAGGCTCGAGGTCATCGCTACAGACCGTCGTCGACTTTTTTGACGTTCGGGCTCAGCCGAGCCCTCATTCAGAGGGGTCTGTATGGACTGAACTGGAGATTGCTAATGAGGAGAGCATGCACGGGGTCAATGTAACCTTGGCTTATGGTTGACTCAGAAGAGCATCTCGATCTTGGCCGGGATTTTGTTAAATGTCCAGCAATATAAATAAATAAATGTAATGATGTAGGTGCTGGGTAGAATGTACCTCTTGCACCGTTGGAGCCAGCTGCTTCGCTCTGCGACCAGCTCTTAGGGGCGTTCTTTGGCCCGTAGTCCGCTTCAGGCGCGCCGACTCATTGGAGAGTGTCGTTGTCGTCGAGGATCCGCATTGGTGTTCCGTTGTTGTCGTCGAGTGCCACGAGGGGCCACGAAGGTACTACCCCATCTTCTCGAGGTCGAGGGAGCTTGGGCTCACTGTCGACTTATCGGGGCATCTCGACCTTAGTCGAGGAGGCGCTACGGGGTTGGTGTTCCGTTGTCGTCATCGAGTGCCACGAGGGGCCGCGAAGGTACTACCCCATCTTCTCGAGGTCGAGGGAGCTTGGGCTCACTGTCGACTTATCGGGGCATCTCGACCTTAGTCAAGGAGGCGCTACGGGGGGCTGCGAAGGTACTATCCCGTTGTCGATGTCGAGCGCCACGGAGGGCTGTGAAGGTACTATCCCATTTTTCCGAGGTCGAGGAAGCTTGGACTCGCTGTCGACTTATCGGGGCATCTCGACCTTAGTCGAGGAGGCGCTACGGGGGGCCGCAAAGGTACTACCCTGTCTTTCCGAGGTCGAGGGAGCTTGGGCTCGCTGTCGACTTTTTGGGGCATCTCGACCTTAATCGAGGAGGCGCTATGGGGGGCCGCGAAGGTCATTGTCGATGTCGAGCGTCACGGAGGGCCGCAAAGGTACTACCTCATCTTTTCAAGGTTGAGGGAGCTTGGGCTCACTGTCGACTTATCGGGGCATCTCGACCTTAGTCGAGGAGGCGCTACGGGGGGCCGCGAAGGTACTACCCCATTGTCGATGTCGAGCTCCACGGAGGGATGCGAAGGTACTACCCCGTCTTTCCGAGGTCGATGGAGCTTGGGCTCGCTGTCTACTTATCGAGGCATCTCGACCTTAGTCGAGAAATCGTGCGCAAGGTCGAGGGGTCTGGGAATGCGTTATCGACCTGCGACGCTTTTCGAGGTCGAGGGATCTGGGAACGCACTATCGACATACGAAGCATCCCAAACTTAGTCGGAATATTTGAGGGAGATCGAGACCGATGTCGATATCGACGTGGCGAGACGATCCAGGCTTGGCTGGTGCATTCGAGCTTGGTCGGGCATCCGAGCTGAGTCGGGTAGTCTGAGGATCACAAATGTCCCAATATCAGGAGAAACATAATATGGTTAAAGGAGAACTGTAGATAAATTATCATAAGAAAAAGACGAGACTCATGTTCCCGATCACCAAGGATCCTTTAGGGTTCTACTGGTAATACAATCGAAGATTTTCGGAATTCCAGCTTCGTAGGATGAGGGTCCCTTCGAGGGATTCCAGCTTGTATGCTCTGGGCTGCTGGACTCGTGCGATCCGGTAAGGTCCTTCCCAATTCGGGGCTAACTTCTCCTGCTCGGCTGGCTGAGAAGCTTCAGCTCTTTTGAGGACGAGATCCCCCACTCTGAAAGACTTGGCCTTGACTTTGGCGTTGTAGTACTGTGCCGTCTTCCGTTGGTATCTTATCATACGGACTCGGGCGGCCTTCCTCGCCTCTTCAACGAGGTCCAAATTATTTCTGAGCTGAAAGGAGTTGGAGTTAGCGTCGTAGCACTCCACCCTCGGTGAAGGGAGTCTAATTTCCAAGAGAATGACGGCCTCTGTTCCATACGCCAGGTTGAAGGGGGTCTCGCCGGTGGATAGTCGGAATATAGTCCGGTAGGCCCAGAGAACGATGTATAAGTCCTCGACCAACTGTCCCTTGGACCGATCGAGCCGGGCTTTGAGCCTCGACAAAATGATGCGATTTGTTACATCGGTTTCTCCATTTGTGGATGGACGACCGAGGTGAAGCGGTGGTCGATGCCGAGTTTGAAGTAGAATTCTCTAAAACGGACATTGTCGAACTAACGACCGTTGTCAGATATGAGGATGCGGGGGAGTCTAAATCTGCAGATTATTGACTTCCAAACAAAATCCCGTATCTTCTGTTCAGTAATCCGAGCCACTGGCTCGGCTTCGACCCATTTGGTGAAGTAGTCGATGGAGACAACAAGAAACTTCCTTTGCTCAGTTGCTAGGGGGAATGACCCCAGAATATCAATTCCCCACTGGGCGAATGGCCAGGGACACTGATCGAGGTCAGCGGGGCCGAGGGTCGGCGCTAGATGTTGGCGTTACGTTGGCACCGGTCGCATCTCCGGACGAAGTCCGTTGCATCCTTCTGAAGTGTAGGCCAGTAGTATCCCTGGTGTAGGATCTTGTGGGCCAGTGCTCGGCCTTCCAAATGGTTCCCGCAGATTCCTTCGTGAACCTCTCGCATAGCATAGTCCGCCTCTGACGGGCGGAGACATCTGAGGAGAGGATAGGTAAAGGATCTCTGGTAGAGCTTGCCTTCATACAATATGTATCGGAAGGCTAGACGCCTGATTCGGAGAGCCTCGAGCACATCATCGGGAAGGGCTTCATCTTGTAGATAACTGATAAGCTCGTCCATCCAGCTCGGCTCGGTTTCGATGCAGAGGGTCGGCTCAGGCTCCTTCGTACTGGGCTTTTGGAGATACTCGAGCATTGTTGCCTTGGGAAGTTCGGTCATGCGGGAGGTCGCCAATTTCGACAGTTGGTCTGCCCTCAAGTTCTCCGACCTTGGAATATGTTGGATGTTGAAGGAGCTCAAAGCGGAGGTGAGGTCTCGCACCTTCTGGAGATATTTCTGCATCAATGGCTCCCTAGATTCAAAGTCTTCCAAAATCTAGCTCACGACCAGTTGGAAGTCACTAAAGACCTTTAGGTCCTCGACCTTCAGCTCCTTAGCTAGCTTGAGCCCGGCGACGAGCACCTCATTTTCCACCATATTGTTCGAGGCGGAAAACTCGAAGCGCAAAGCTTGCTCTGCGATCACCCCGTCTGGACTGGTGTGGATGAGGCCTACTCCGCTGCCCCCCGAGGTTGAGGAGCCGTCGACATGTAGAGTCCACGGCTGCTTCGAGGTCTCCTCCGCTGGTGTGGGTGCGGTCTCAGGCTCGTCCGGCATAGTGCACTCCACAACGAAGTCAACGAGTGCCTGGGCTTTGATTGCTAGCCTCAGACGGTATTCAAGGTTGAACTCCCCGAGCTCGACTGCCCACTCTGTGATTCTTCCGGCACGATCTGACCGTTGGAGAATTTGCTTCATAGGTTGGTCGGTCAGTATGGCCACTGTGTGGGCTTGGAAATAGGGCCGGAGTCTTCGAGCCGAGATGACCAGGGTGAAGATAGTTTTCTCCAATTTGGAGTATCGGGTTTCAGCATCCCTCAGGACCCGGCTGGTGTAATACACTGATCTTTGAAGCTTGACCTCTTCTCGGACCAGGACCGAGCTCACTGCAACCGGGGAGACAGCCAAATACAAATAGAGGAGCTCACCCTGCTGGGGTTTTGTGAGTAACGAAGGGGAGGCAAGAAGATGCCTTAGCTCTTCAAAAGCTTGTTGACACTCCTCCGACCATAAGTTCTTCGGCCGCTTGAGGATTGCAAAAAATGGGAGGCACCGCTCGGCCGATCTAGCAACAAACCTTCCCAGAGCTGCAATACATCCTGTGAGTCGCTGCACCTCCTTAACCGTCTTTGGTGGCACCATCTCCTGCAGTGCTCGAATCTTCTCGGGATTTGCTTCGATTCTACGCTGGATGATCACGAAGCCAAGGAATTTGTCCGAGGTGACTCCGAATGCACACTTAGCGGGGTTGAGCTTCATCTGGTACTTTCTGAGTGCAGAGAATGTTTCGTTGAGGTCAGCCACATGGTCTTTCACCATTCGACTCTTCACCAGCATGTCGTCCACATAGACCTCCATATTTCGGCCTATTTGGTTCTTAAAGATTTTGCTGACCAGCCTTTGGTAAGTTGCTCCAACATTTTTCAAATCGAAAGGCATCACTTTATAGCAGTGGGTGCCTCTGTCGGTGATGAAGGCCGTCTTCTCCTCGTCTTCTAGCGCCATTCGGATTTGGTTATATCCTGAGAAGGCATCCATAAATGTCAACAACTGGTGCCCCGAGGTAGAGTCCACGAGCTGGTCGATGCTGGGGAGTGGAAAGCTGTCCTTTGGGCAGGCTCTACTCAAGTCGATGTAGTCCACACACATGCGCCACTTTCCGTTGGCTTTTTTGATGAGGACCACGTTGGTGAGCCAATCTGGATAGGAGACCTCTCGGATGAAGCCGGCCTCGAGAAGTTTTTCCACTTCCTCGGCCGCCGCCCGCTGTCGCTCTGGGGCAAAAAAACGTTTCTTCTACCGCACGGGCTTGCAGGTTGGTTTCACCTGAAGTCGGTGAACCATGACCTCGGGATCTATTCCCGGTATGTCGGCAGACGACCAGGCGAAGATGTCCATGTTAGCCTACAGGAACTCGATCAGGCGCCCTCTTTCGCAGGCGTCCAGGCCGGAACCGACCTGCACGGTTAGCTCAGGGCAATCTTCTTGTAAGAAAATTCAGGTAAGAAGCTCACTAGGCTCTAACCATTCCTTTCGTGGGCCATCCCGTGCTTCCAAAGTTTCGATGAAGAGTGTTTGATCTGGTGTTAAAGTTGACGTCTCGGCCGGTCGCTCCCCTTGGCTTAGTGCTTTGGCCGGTTGCTTTTCTTTGTGGGTCGCAATGTAGCACCGCTTTGCTACTGACTGGTCCCCACGGACTTCGCCGACTCCTTGGTTGGTGGGGAACTGCATGAGCAGGTGACAGGTCGAGACCACAGCTCGAAGGGCGTTGAGCCCTGGTCATCCAAGGATGGCATTGTAGGCCGAGGGCAAACGAACCACGAGAAAATCCATCCTTACGGTACTTTCTCGGAGGGCGATCCCGACCGTGACTAGAAGGCTGACCTCACCCTCAACCGAGACCGAATCCCCGGTAAACCCGACCAGCGGGGCATTCATTCTTCGAAGCTGGTTTTCCGTCATCCCCATTTTTTGATAGGCGTCATAGTACAAAATATTCGCCGAACTTTCATTATCTACTAAGACGCCCTTTACATAAAACTTGTTTACAATCATGGAGATGACGACAACGTCATCACGAGGAGTCTTAACTCCTTCCAAGTTCTCATCCGAGAATGAGATGGCTTTAGAGGTGCGGGGGCGCTTCGGGGGAACCCTTTCCTCAGCTGGCTCTCCAACCGGGCTTCCTCTACCAATGGTGTTGATGGTGTCGGCGATGGGCCTGTTGGCATTTGGATCTTTGGGTTGCGCGGTGTTTCCTGCTGGCCTTCTTTCCTCACGCCGGTTCCGCACAAATCAGTTGAGTACTCCGCGGCGGATGAGCGCCTCGATCTCGTCCCGGAGCTAGAAGCAATCTTCCGTATCATGATCGTGGTCTCAGTGGAAGCGGCAGTACTTTCTAGGGTTGCGCCATGCTCCGGGGTCCCGCATCGGGGGTGGAGGCTGGAAATAGTTCCGGCCCTGAATCTCCATCAGGATCTCTGTCCGGGGAGCATTGAGGGGAGTGTAATTCTCATACCTCCCCGAGGGTACTCGCAGCAGCGCCAGAGATCTCGGTCGGGGCGGGGACCTTGGTCGAAGCTGTTCCTGCGGTTGAGGTGGACTTCTCAGTCGAGGCAGGTTCTTGTTTCGGTGGGGAGACGGGCTTTTAGGACGACAGCGCTCCTCGCGACGTCTCTTCTGCTTCTTAGAGGTCTGCTCGGTCGCACTCCGTTTGGAAGCGATGGCCTCTTCGGCCTTCGCATACTTTCGAGCTCGAACCAGCATCTCGGTGAAGTCGGCAGGGAAGCTCTTCTCAATAAAGAAGAGAAACATATAGGAACGAGCTCCAGTCTTAAGTGCCGACATGGCTATCAACTGGTCGAGCTCGCGGACCTTCCAAGTTGCGGCGGTAAAACAGTCGAGGTAGTCCTTGAGAGACTCTCCCTCTCTTTGTTTGATGTTGAGGAGGGAGTCCGAAGTCCGCCGCTGACGTCAGCTAGCAGCGAAGTTGGTAGGGAACTGTCTGCCGAGCTGCTCAAAGGAAGATACTGTACTGGGCTTCAGCCCCGAGAACCAGAATCGAGCCGCTCCTCAAAGTCTCGCTGGGAAGGCCTTGCAGAGCATAGCCTCCGAGGACCCCTGCAACGCCATGAGGGCTCGGTAACTCTCCAAATGGTCGAAGGGGTCGATCGTACCATTGTAGGGCTCCACCTGGGGTATTTTGAACCTTGGTGGGACCGGCTCATCCTCGATCTGGCGGAAAAAGGAGGACTTAGTGGTAAACTCAAAATCACCCTCGCATCTCGCCTTCTTGCTGTGGAGCGCCTCAATCTGGCACTCAAGCTGTTCGACCTTCCTGTCGAGTTCCCCGCTCTAGGGGATCGCCACGGTGGTTTGCTTTGGCGCAAGTTGCCCTAGGACCGACTCAGCTTCTGATAGCTGTGGCCCATTGCCTAGACCCTCGCTAAGGGTTCTTTTTAGGAGGACGCTCGAGCTGAACCCTGACAGCAACAACGCTCCTCATTGTTGGCCCTTAAGGAGCCGTGAAGGTTTTGGCCCCGGGACACCGATCCGTTCGGAGGAAGCACTGGCTGGACCTGAGCCTGCGGAAGCGGCGCAGGTGGGGCTCCCTTACGTTGCAAACCTTGGACGGCCGCGGCCAAGGCTTGAACCTGCTGCACTAGGATGTCAAACTGTTTCGGCTGAACTTGGAGAACTGGATCGGCCGGAGATAGCAAGTTCTGGACAGAGTGTCCAGGACTTGGTGGGAGACGCTGGGAGGCGTTAGAGGCTCCTTTGTTTTTCAACTTCATGGCCACGACTCGGGCCCTTCCTCTAGCGCTAACTGTTGCTGGAAATTGGACCCGGGGGTAACCACTCGGCTGAGAGGGAGGAGCTCTGGCGTGAGTCGGCGGGTGGCAGTCTATCGGCAGGCGACGTCCTTCAGGGGACCTACAAGAAGCCGGTGGCTGGGGTTTCCGAAGCCGGTGGCTGGGGTTTCCGGCGCCGGCCCTCCGATGCTTAAGTCAGAGGAAAAAGTTTATAAGAGGAGAGAGAATGTATGTCCAGAGTTTCAGCGTCCAGCCCCTTCTAAAATGGAAGGGTTCCCTTTTTATAGAGGGGTACTGGATTACCTGTGATATGACGGAGCGAAGTTACCGTATGATTGAGCATATCGCATGAATTAATGCACGATCGTATGAATTAATGCCTTGCCGTAGGAGATTAGGCCGGAGCTAAGGAATTGTCACGGCTGATCGGACGCAGCCGAGCAGATTGTCGTGGACGACTTACGATCCGTAGATAGCAGGAGCCATGCGCATTAATTGTTGAGTAAGCCGGAGGTCTGCAGGAGCCATGCGCATTAATTGTTGAGTAAGCCAGAGGTCTGTAGGAGCCATGCGCATTAATTGTTGAGTAAGCCGAAGATCTGCAGGAGCCATGCGCATTAATTGTTGACGACGGTGGTAGGGCATAGTCCCTGGTCGTACTGTAGATGGATGTGACTGCAGTAGACAGGTCGGGCGCCTTCGGGTCGGGCGCCGGGCCGGGCGCCTTCGGATCGGATGCCGGGCCGGGTGTCTTCAGGCACGTGCTGGCCACACGGTCATATGTTCTGGAGCGACTCATTTTTTTCCCCAACACATCCCATTGGTTTGGCGGGGTGGGTGGAGTTGATACCCAAAAAGAAAGCGCTATGAAAGCTATTCCTAACTGATGTTTGAGTTGCAAAAGTACAATCAAGTGCTTTGTCTTGATCTCGAGCGCATGGGAATTTAATCTGGAGGGCAAGATATTGTCAATCATGCAGCTCGCGTGGTTTTATTACTGTTGCAAATCAATACATGATGAAAGATAAGGCTGAAACTTTGACGGGTCATGTTGAAGGCAAACCCTGACCCAGCTCTACCTCCATATCTCTCAACTCTGATTCAACCCAACCGAGTACCCAAACCTGCTCTATTTTAAGCAAATCCGGATTAAGTGAGGTTAGTCATGCCGGATTGGATACATTTTATCTTCCTTAGTTGTGGGACTTTCACTTGTAATCATAATATGGTCCGGTTATAACGATCTCTTACCCTTCAAGAATTTTTTTAATATGAATACTAGGGGTGCTATTGCATTGGGTCAAGTCAAAATTTACTAAACTCATAATCATACCTATTAAGATCTGGAGTCTAACTTTTGTTTCAATAGGTTTGATTTTGATTTGATTCCATACCTAAGTTATTTACCATCGAGTTCGGGTCGGCTTCGAGTAGAGGTCAAGCCAGGTTTTGGCCGGGCATGGAGTTCGTTGGTTGAATTTAATTTAATCATGTCAACTCAAAACATAGATTATTATGATTGGAGGACTGGAACTCTCTTCTAGTTTATCCCGCACATTTTTTCTCTTTTTTCATCAGAAAAAAAAAAAAAAAAAAAGCTTAAACAGCTCTTTAGAAAAAAACAAAACAGAAGAAAAAACTCTTAGTCGGCACTCGGTTGGTCGTTACTAACGCCACCATACCGTAAGCTCTGGGTGGTCCCATTTTAAATGTAGAATGTAGCCGTTACGCTCACACCAATTACCCCGTGTGAGTCCTCCACAAAGCACTAACTTGTATCATCTATCTCTTCCTCCTTTCCCACTCCTATTGTCCGCTAATCACGACCATCTGATAGATCAACCATCTATTCATAGCCCATATATCAAGGGTCCATTCATCAGACGGTGCAGATTTGTCAGCCGGCGTAGCCTATACAAATTCACTCATATGTACTAGACTCGCATGTAATCATTGTATCGATGGTGCTTCGTAACGATTTGGAACTTCGAAGCCAAGCTACGCTCCTAACCGTTCACCGGCACGCAAATGCGACGGCTAGCCTACCACCTTAAAATGATACTTTCACCCCTACTGTGCTTTATAATGTAATGATATTCGGTACTTTTCAGATAGTACATATGAACAGAGTTGCTGACTGGATTACCTACTATGCGGGATAGCACTTCAAAGAGGTCCTCCGGGCACATTAAAAGATTTTTTTTTTCAGTTATGTCAGTTTGTGCTCTTGATTTTATTAACTGCATTTATATCAGGGTAGGATAGAGTATGCTGAGTTGCCATTGTACCAAAAAAATAAAAAATAAAAAACGAAAAACAAACAGCAGCAGCCTACGATGCCTTCTTTGCTATTCAGGCAAATCCTGGTGGTTTCGGGGTCGTGTCCAGATTTCTCACCGTTTAAAATTAGGGACTCGAGGGGAACCGACAAGTCAGCATTTCCACCGGGTATAACCGGTCGCCGGAAAGACGTCGGTTGCCCCCGTTTAAGCCTTGGAATCCCGTCCTCCTTTTCCAATCCTCTCTCTCTTCTCTGCTCTCCTCGTCCTCTGTTTCGTCTCTGTTGTTCTTTGAAACCGTAGCGACCTCCTAGGGTTTTGCAAAAAGATTCCCTTTTTGCCCAACATATCTTCTTTCCAAAAAGAAATCCGTGGTTTTGCAGAGTTTTTCGAGGTACATTTGAAGCCATTTGGCTGAAATCTTCTTCTTCTCTGAGATCAAATCGGCTCTGTTTCTGATTCTGGAGCAATGGACGTGAAGTCTGGGACGAAGCACAGTTCTGAGCTCCGGGAAGTTGGTAGAAAGGCGAGTGTTTCGAACTCGCGGCCTTCCGGCAGGAAGAAGGAGTTTGCGAAGATTGTGCGGAGGCCCGTTCCTCGGGTGTTGGAGTCTAGTGATGTCTCCGAAGATGGCTCGTGCTCTTCGGATTCTTCTTGCGGCCGCCGGACTTTGGTGAAAGGTGGCGGTTCGCAGGGAAGGAAGAAGAATACTGGAGTGAGGTCAGTGAAGGTCGTTCCTGAGGGCATTGATGCTGCTGCCGTGGTGTTGATGTTTCCCGTGTCGAAGCTGGCGGTGGGGAAGAGGAGGTGTGCTTGGATCACACCGAACTCCGGTGAGTTGCTAATTTTATGTCATTTTAGTAAAGAACGTGCTTTTGTGTATAAATCTTCAATGTTTAATCTGCTTCTCGATTTGTGCATGCGTGTGTTGTAGGACATTTGTTTTATATTTAATTTCTTTGATTATCTATGGTTTTCTTTGGATTATTACAACGTATATTTGTTTTCTTCTCTTTTATGTCTTGTTAAAACAGAGTGGCTCCTGAAAAGATTTAACTATGAGTTCTGGGATTTGGTTGCATTTTACAGCTATGGAACTGAACTTCTTTATTGTCTGTCTGTATGTGTTCATGCAAAGTCTTACCATGGGATGGAATCTATAGGTAGCAGATGGATGAGTGCAAAACAATATATTTTTTTCTTTTTATTTTTTTTTTCTGAATAGTGAACCATGAGGCACACAGTCCAGATTGAATTTCTTTAGGATCTCAATTCATAACTATATTGCATGTTTATGAGACTTAGATGAGATACAAGGATACATCCTCTCAATCCTTCAGTGCGAACTGACTCTTTTCAAAGATTTCGAACAGACTGAACACTAAGTCCAAGAAACTTTTGAAGTTCACTGTTACTTCCTTTAGAAGTGAGGATACTCTCGGTGTTGAACTTATTTCTGAACCATACTGGCCTTCTTCCTTGCTCCTGGCCCTTGTGCGAATCTGAACTGCTAGCGACATGAAACTTTAACATTTCCGCATTGGTTGCCATTCAGATTCCTTGTCCTATTCATGCTCTTAGGTTTTAAGGATGTAGAAAACTGTGAGAAATATTCAGTTCTTTTTTTCCTGGATGGGTTATTTTTCTTGTTGGATTTTGGAGTGTTGAGCTTCCGGATGTTGCGCAAGATGTATGGCACTTTGAAAGTGAGTGTCCTGCTTATGCTAACTTAGGGTCAGCGCTTGGCGTAAAATTGCATTGTTCTGTTAGCACACTGTATTAAACTAATGATTCTTTCCAGTTTCCACGTTCAACAATTCCAAGTGCCAAACAAAATTGATCCAAATTTCCTGGACACTTATAGCAAAGTATTACAACTTAACCTTCTATTTGTCCAGTACAAATTTAGCATAATACAGGATGCCTAATTACTTTATATTGAATGGTAGTATCCCTGGGGCTTTCAGAGGTCAAAACAACTGTTTGGATATGTTGGTGCTTGGGACCATGGTATGTACCTGCCGGTTCAGCCCGCACCGGACCAGTCTGGTACAACCGTGAAAAATGGTTCCCACCCCTTGGGGTGCCGGAACCGAGCGGTTCCAACTTCGTACTGGTGCGAACTGGACCGATACATTCTTATACCGGTACGAACCAGATAGTTTGCATTTTTTTTTAGAAGCCGTGCGCTGTGGCCTTTTTGACCACAGCGCACGACGCTTTTTGAAGTTGGCCGACAGTGCGTGCACTGTCCTATCAAATGCCGAATTCGTTCGGCTATAAAAATCGAGTGGCAGTCCATGCATCCAGTAGAGAAAGGGAAGATAGATCGAACAGGGATCCAGCAAAGGCGGCATAAAAAAAATTAAGAAGGTGAGAGAGCGTTGTTCTCCTTCTAAAAAAATCTAGCAAAAATTAATTAAGGTATGGTTTATTTCTCTTATCTTTTTTATTTAATATTTTTGTAAGGTGCTTAAAAAAATAGGTCAAATATTGCAAAATAAGAGGAGATCATGTTCAATTTTTTGATTTGGGCTTCATTTTTTTATATGTTGCAGATATGTGCATGGTGACATAAGTTTTTTTATCGAAATATATATAATTTATATTTCAATTAAAAATAAAAAAGTTTAAAAATTAATTTTTAATAAAATAATAAAAAAATTGAAAAAATAGTCGTACATTCTACATAATTCAGAAGTCATTTTGGAGGCAGAAATCTTCTTTTTCTAAATTTACAATAATTAAAAAATTAAAAATAAATTTAGTTTAAAAAAGAATTATCATCAGTCAGGAAGAGCGTCATCAGAGGACATGGTCGGATTGGATCTATTCTGGATAGTTTTGAGACCCAAAAGAAGTCATCCAGAGAGATTCCACAAGGAGCGTCAATTCATGATGTAGATCCGCATACCTTTTCCAACAAAGATTCAAAGCAACAGTGGATAGACTCAATATTGAAGAAGGATAAGAAGAAGGATATGTGGCGAGCTATTGGATCTTGTTTCCACTTCAGCCATATTCCGATTCTGGTTCCACTTCAACCACATTACACGGAATGTGGCAGATAATATATACCATAGGTTTGTCATTTCCGTCATACAGGCTGCGGGATCTGGTGTAGATCCTCCAGGCCTGAAGAATATCTACAGTGAGCTTCTTGACAATAATAAGGAGGAGCTAAAGAAATGGATTGTCTTCTACAAAAGCAAGTGGCCCATATATGGACTTACTATGATATGTGATGGTTAGACCGATCCAACAAGGCGGAGTAGACAATCAAGAGATACTTAGACAAGAACGCTACGGTACCCAGTCGACTCGATCAGGAGGGCGTGATAGCTAGGTAGAGAGGGGCACGAAGGGTAAGAAGGCACCTGCCCAGCAAATGAAAAAAGAAAAACAAAGAGCTCCAATAAAGAGTGTTGAGGAGGAGATCTGGAGCAGCAACGATGAAGGTTCTGATGGTGATGGATCTGCTAGCCATGGAGGGAGTGGAGGACAATATGGTATTACTATGAGACACAGCTAGAGGCTAGTCTTCAATACACCAGTGAGTCCCAGTTTTCACGCATGCTATACAGGATAGGGATCACGGTAGGCCATCTGATAGAGCCCGCGAGGATACCATTGCATATAGAAGACGAGCTCTTCGAGGTCATTCAGGAGGATAGGATGCAGCTGTAGATAACCTCATGCAGGATGTGGAGTAGGATCCATAGATATATCAAGTTTCAAGTCGTATATTGGATCCTATTATCCGCAGTCTTAGACAGCCTATGATCCATACGGATACGGATATAGATATAGTGCATCGAAGGCATCTTCCAGTGGTTACTACCCTACGTAGCCCGGAGCATCACACGGGTCGGATTTTGCTGCCGCCATATTCAGATGGACCCCTACACAGTCAGAAGACACCTCTCAGACCTAGAGCGTGAGCGAAAGATCCGACAATTTTTATAACCCGACGCGCGTTCCTTCTGGTTGGCTTGATCTGCCTCCTTCTTATTTTACTTATGATCCGGATATCTACGAGGGTTATCACCACTCGATCCGATTTTAGATATTCAAGAGTGCTTTAAATGTATGTAACTGATTGTATCTTAATTTGAAGATATTTTATGTTCTTTATTTTATGATTTGTATCATTTGGAAGTAATAAGATGCATCATCTAGTTTAGACCTTAAACCTAAACATAGAAACATCAAAAAGCATCAAAAAAATATTAAATTTGACTTAATTTCATAGAAAAAGATCCAAAAGAGAAACACTCCAAAAAAAAAATCGCCGTAACCGAAACCCGGCCGAACCACCCGAAACGGTTCGATACCAATTTGATACCGCCCAAACCGGTATCGAACCGGTTCGGGTCTCCACCGGTACACCAATCGGTACCGGTTCGGCGTACCTTGCTTGGTACTCATGCCAAGTGACTAGCTCCTTGAGGTAGCACTTATTGGACTATTATACTTTTCATCCTCTTAAAGTAGCTTAGTTATTGAAGTTAGGTGTTTCTTCATAGCTTCATGATTTTGTCATAGAAATAGGTACAAGTGATTCATGAAGTAAGCTTCCAAGTTGCTCAATTGAATGATACTAGCAATGGCCAAATTATGAGTGCTCTCATGGCAGACCTCATAAAATCATACTTTAGGACTACAAAGAGATTTTGGCTCATTAAGCTATAAGATATAGAAATGGAGTTTGATTGAGACAAAATTAAGCTAGGTAGAGCTGAGCTCTCGTCTTTAATGCAAATGAACATGTGTTCCCTTACTCATGCACTTCTCTACCCACAACTGTCTTGGATAGCTAAAAGCTGTGGTATGGATGGATCTCTAGGAGTCCATGATGTGGTAGCATGTGCAAATAGTGTCTTGGATATAATTAATTCAGCAAGCGTTTTCATACTTCATTCATGAACAATGCATTATGATTAACTCAGAATAAGATGCAACCATATAAAATGTCTCAAACCCTTATGCCTAATCATGCATATGTTGGGGTCTTGCAGCCTGCTTGTTGAACTTGTTACAGCCTAGATGACTCGAGTTCATAAGAAAAAGCTTAATTAGCTATTACATGCATGGCCAATGAAGTCTTGCACCGCAAATGTGAAATGCTTATCTGCTCACGATTTCATGACATAGAGGACTCTGATCAGTCATGCTGACTTGGTCTTAGTTAATTCTTAATTAGATCCAAATTAAACTTGAATATCACCTATTTTCACTACATTCCAAAGTTCAAACCATGGTCAAACACTAGCTAGCCTCGCCCAAGACACTGTTTTCTCCATGATGTCTACTACATGACCACAGGTTCTGTTCTAAGGTGCACTTTGGAAAGTCACCTTGTTGTAGCTTTCGGTATAAACCCACCATCTTTAGATGATTTTGACAGATTAACTTAAAAAATGATATGATATTACATATTTAAGAGCAAGGAGATGTGATGTGTGTAGCAACCATAAAACAAGGACCTTCAAGAGGACAAGGGAAAATAGGAAGATGGAAGGGAAAGTAGAGAAAATAAAGAATGCCTCGGAAAAGGTTATTAAGATTTGCTGTCATAGCATCTATTGTGGAAAGAGAGAAGAAACACCATGTTAAGCTTAAACTTGAGAGAAGTATAAATGAGAAAAATGTTGGGTCATAGGAAGGATATTGACAAAGTTCTTCATAGCAAGGATAACGGGAGCAGATGCCTTGCACTAGTCAATAAGGTCAACAGTTTGAACACTAACTTCAATAATGAACATCTTTCAATTGACAATTACTCAAATTTTCAACTCTTTTACATGAGAGCAATAAAGTTGCCATTATAATGAACATTATTATAGGATACATATTTACTATATAAGGAAGGTATTGTTACACCCAATGGCGAAAATGATAGCTCAATTACACCAAAGTAGGCGGCACAACATTTTTCCTTGGTGAAAATGCAGTAAATGCTGCTCATTATTCTAAGGTTTGATGTTCACTCCTTTACAAGTTTGTAGAAAGATGATGTCCATACTAATGGTTTAAGGATTTGTTGGCCTTAATGTCATGTGTTGACATTAATTTGTTGGCGTTAATGTCATGTGTTGACATTAATTCATTGGCCTTAATGTCATGTGTTGACATTAATTTGTTGGCGTTAATGTCATGTGTTGACATTAATTCATTGGCCTTAAT
>JAOXJJ010001031.1:17399-35135 GCA_025769935.1 Phoenix roebelenii | reverse complement strand
GTCATGTGTTGACAAGGAGCTTATGAGTGCATACATTTAGTAAGGCTCATTGTTAACTAACTAGTTGACCCAAAAGCTTAAGCTGTTAGGGAATGAATCAACAATATATCTCAAGCCTAACAACCCCTCTCCCTCACATAAAATCTGGATTACACATGGATACTCAAACAGAGGCAAGATGATACCAAGGTTAATTGAATTAATAACTAGCATGGAGGAGATGAAATGACTCTAGCATACTTGAGCTCTAATACCATACTAACTAGCCAATTGACCCTAAAAGCATCAGCTTAACATATTAATTTTGAACAAATGCTAGACTAAATCATCTTAGAACATATACAATGAAGCATCCTTTATCCTCATATATATACTATAATCCAATGATTTCTACAGCAAGCATATGATAAAACAAAAATAGGTAAACCCCTCAATGACCTGCCTTCTGATCCTAATTTTGTTATCCCAAAAATTGTGTTAGATTATCCTGATTGGAATAGAACTAAGCTTTCAGCAATTTTAGTAACTCTCTTTTGTGCACTTGATGTGCTAATCCTTGACTTATGCTTTTTCTGGATCAATAGTGCAACTAGACAAAGTTATGTCCTAAACTCGACTTAATAGTGGTACTATATTAAAGTGGTAATGAAAATTGTAGCTTGTCTCTAGCATTCTTTTTTCAAGGAACTCTTGAAGGCCTAGAAATTTACCAAAGCACCCAAATTCATAATGTCATCATCTTATCTCAACGATTGAAGTTACGATATCATATATATATATATATATTAGACTTTCTCCAGTCAGAAAATAAGGAGATGGAATGAAAGTTGATAGGGTTTAAAGAGATATGTATGCTAGTGGTAAGAAGGATTCCATCAATGAATTGGTGGATCACACCTTTGGAGATAGGGACATGGACATGCTTGATTATTTTGCAAGCAGACCAAGTGTTGAAAGAGTGCAGAGTGGACACAATAGTAAATGTAAGTCCAATGCGAGGACCCTTTCATTGATGATGCATTTTGCCGTCAACAAATGGTGGTCAAGAAGACCATTTTTCCTTAACTATTTTGGAGAATGAAGAGGACAAAAACTTGTTGGGTAATCTTCTCCTGAGAGTATAGCGCTTGACAATGGGAATAGGGAGAGGGACTAGGTTCATGGACAAGGAAAAAGGACCAGGTCACGTTGTATATGGAGAAAGAGAGTGAGAGAGCTGTATGATAAAGAAGTTGTGGTACAATGCTGAAGTGAACAATTGGAGAGAGGCTCAAAAGAGGGCAACTAAATGTGAGAGTATGGTTGGTAGGGTTGCACATGGGTCAGGTTAGTTCAGGCAAAGGCTTACCTGAAACCAACCCAATCATCAGCTCAATTTATGGAACTAAAATTGAACCAATCAATGTTGGAACCAACCCCTCAAAATTGTATTGCTTATGGTTTGTTCTTGAGTTATCACCCTTTTTTAAAAGTAAATTATTGATTTATTCGAGAACAATAAAATATCTTGAGCCTCAACAAATATAAAAATGAAGCTATCATAGAAGATGTTTCATAAAAATAAAAAAATAAAATCTAACAACAATAACCTAATACTTTATTAAAGAAATAATAAATATAAAGTTATAAGCTTTGTCTAATACTAATTACAACCTAATAAAGTCAAATATTGTGTCCATTTATATAAATCACAAAATTATTTTATATAAATCACAAAGTTGATAGAGAGAAAAAAGAAAAGGGGAAGAGAATTATAGATGATACCAAGATTATTCAAATGTTAAAGACAAGTATAAGAAAATGTTAACCAAATCTATCCATTCAAAATAGAAAGTAAAGACTAAGGATAATGAAGGGAGATCTCTAATTTCACAAGCCCCAATCCAACAAATAGTATGTATATGTGTATGGATTAGGTCGAGGTGTTTCCGAGTTACCCAAACTCTTAATCTAGACCAGACCAAATCTAGTTGGATTTTGAAAAATAGGAACTTGAACCAACCCAATTCTATCTAAAACCTGAGCCAAGGTTTGCCCAGTCAGTATCGTACCATACTGGGTATACTATACCATACCAATACCACCGCATTATGTGTATCATACCATAGCGGTACTAAACCGGTATGCAGTCTTGTACCGTACTGCAACTGACACTGTAATAGAATGGTACCGATACGAGATCTGGTACCGACGACAAGCCTTGACCCGAACAAAACCAACCCAACAAGATTGGTTTAGTGCGGTTTAGTTCTCAGGTTGAGCCAAGCCCATGTGTCTTGTAATAGTTGGAATTGTAAAAATTCTACATTGAGGAACCAAAGAAGGATATTTGTTGTAGTATAGAAATTATTTGGAAAGAGGTACTGAGGTAGGTATAATTTTATAGCTTTTCTCTTCATCTTAAATGGTATATTGATTAATAAGATATAATTAATATTTTTCAAAAAAGTAAGCAGTTCAATTAGAAAGGAGAAAATGATGAAAAAGAATGAACACTAATCTCACTTAGTAAAGTTTGTCCTCTAGAAAAATACCATTATTTAGAAAGGGGTAATTGTCATGTTGTCTCCATCCCAACTATAGACCTAGCGAAACAAAAATCCACTACAAACTCCATAATTTGGATCTCATTATGGTTTTTGATTTGGAGATCAATTCAAGGAGTTGAGGAGGTGGATAGGACTAGATCCATGGGTAAAACTTGGCAAGGATTTGTTGTTCATGAATTTCAAGAAGTGGAAGAATTTATGGAATTATTGGGTATGAAGTTATTAAATTTCAATGAATATGTTGTTGTGGGTAGAGGTCAAAGGAGATTTTTGCTAGCTTGAAGGAGGGGGGAGGAAGATAAAAAAAAAGAGGGCGAGGAGAGAGTACCCTCATTGTTGCTATTGGTGGTGGAGGGGTCGTCAGGTGGTGGCAGAGAATTGAGTAGTTAGCTCTCCTTAACATGGCTTGCCGTTCTGATTGGTACCGATGCATACCGATCATACCTATTGTAATAGTACCGAACTGGTACATAGTACGGGAGGTGTACCAAGTATCGGTATGCCGAACTAATCTCAGTACCAAGCATATTGATACAGTGACAGGATGGTACTGGTACGGGGTTCAATATCGAGACGGCAAACATTGCTCCTCGATCCTTGTCAAAGAAGGCGAAAGCAAGGGGAATCATAGAGCTAAAAGTGAGAGTCTAACCAAATGGGTTTCCAATTCCCTTCTTCCTTTATGACAACAGCATGTTATCCATTGTTAGATCTCTATTTAACTTTCATGTTTATCATAATTTTAATATTATAGAGCATATAAATATGTTTCGTATTTGAGATGGGTCGTTATTAGTTTGGATTGACCCTCACCTAAAGCTATCTGCTTATTACTTCGGCAAGCATATTACTTCATTATTCAGATATGAAATTGGAAGTTTTTACCGAGTTTGGCTCATCAAATCCATTGACAATCCTAATCCTACCAAACTTTTTTGTTGGTTTAGTTTGGTGCTGGCGTCTGATTCCACCTAAGTTTTTTTTCCCCTTGATGCTTTTTACTCCTGTCAAATTAGCTTGTGCATGTTATTCATTCTTTTTGAATGTTAGTGTTTTATAATGGTGGTCCATTGCAATCTTGAAAGAATACAAGATTGAGTCCAGGATTCAGAAAGTCATATCATATGAGTATGGTACAAGATCAAATGAACTACTAATCAGTTTGAAGTGTTTATTGGTCAGAAATTGGAAAATACTGTTTTTTCTCAAGAAAGGAGATAATCGGTGTATTTGTTGGAAAGAGATAAGAACTCTCAAGGTTGTTTACATATTCTTATTTTGAGTCTGTATTTAGTGTTCATTTTTTCTAAATGAGTAGATATCTGCTTATTTAAGTTATCATGTGACTTTTTGGGGTTCTCATGTGACATTTTAGTTGGTCATACAAATCTTGTGATTTCTGGTTTATTCATGAGACTAGGATTGTTTTTTAGCAGAAAATTTCTAGAAGATCTGGTTTTTTTGGCAGAAAATTGCTAATATTATTCAATTAGGATTATGTTAAAGTTCGCTTTAGAGTCTTGGAATAAATATTAGCGGTCTTCATTTCCTTTTTTTTTCTTCTCAATCGATTCTGTATAGCTAGAAAATGATGTTGTTTTCTGCCTCCTATTGATGACAACACTGTGAAATAGCTGACTTTCTACAACCAATGGTGATGGTGACGCCTGCTGTGATGCTTTTGTTGGAATTGTTGCTATCATTGCTTCTTTGGGTTGTCAAACCTCCCCAGGAAAGGTATATTCTGTATATTGTATCATAACCTTAGAAAACCTCTTGACCTCCATTAGTAACCTGAAGACCATATGAGCATGGATCTAAACAATAACCCAGAGGTGCTATGTTAACAAGTTACTTACTTGTCATCTCATCTTTCATGCTCAGTTCTCCTTTTGTTTATGAATGGCCCTTTTCCCCCTTACTGAGCCTTTCTATACGTATTTGCTTTTCCTTTGCACTTTGACCTTACTGCCTCCTAAGACAAATTGACTGTAAATACTTGGTTCAACAAATCTTGTGGCATATTATAGAGTATGTGGCATTATTGAACTGTATGTTTAGTGGACTTAGTTCTTTTAGAGGACATCTTCTTTTATTTGTAATTTAGGGCTAGTCGCTCTACCACTAATGGGATTTAGCTACTATATTTTCCATGAAGAGTGTGTATTTATCATGATGCTCTTAGCTACACACAATTGTAATTTGGCCAGGATTTTGTTCTCGGATTTTTGGCAGAATGGGGCCCTCCTTCTACCACATTAATCTGGCTCATGAGTAATCAAATGAGATTTGTATTACTGAATTTCAGAAGTCTCATCTGCAGAAATACTGGTTAATGGTGCTGTCACCTTTTGTGTGGGTTCAAGTGGTTATATGCTAGCTCCTTTAAGTTGGGCTCCTCTTTCTTTTTATCTCTTGCTAATATTGGTGATACTTCTACCTTCTTCTAGATCTTAGATTCTTCTTTGAGCGTTAATCAATTGAAGCAGATTTTCCTGAAGCATCTCCGATTCTCCATCATGCCTATCCTTTGGTCGTTTACCACCCCTACCTTGGCTACTACATTTGTCATGTTTCCTATCTGGATGCACCTTCATTTGTTAAAGATTTCTTAATTCAAGTGCAAGCATGCAACTAATCATGACTGAAGATGTCTTCATCTTAGTGCTTCTTGTACCATGATCAAGTTTATGTTAGATTTTTGTGGATGGTGTGATATGTATGCTCAATTGAATAACATGGAGTTAGCTCGTCTGTCATTAAGCTTCGTCTAAAAAAGCCTAAAGTTAGTGCAAGGCTACTTGATTGACTTGCTGCCATTGGCCCACTGGGGAGCATGATTTTTTTGCCCACTGGGAGCATGGTTCTCTTGATTTCTCCTGGTTAAACTTTGTTACTGTCAATGTGGTGAATTAGATTTTTGTTGATTTCCACAATGCTCACCATGTTGTTGGACATCTCAGATATCACTACATCAAGATATGATCGACATGGCTCTCTTCTTAACCTCTTATTCTCTGCAGCTTCTGACACTATTGATTGGGACAGTGATGAGAACTGAATCACTATTGGTGGTATTTTTGTTGACTTGCATATTTGTTATAGCATAGGATTGCACCTACACCGACACTTGTTTTTAAATTGTTTTGACATTAACATATTCTCACTGACCCATTAAAGAATATCAACTCAATATAAATTGGAGTATTATCCATGTCTTTAAGCATGTATAGATTTACAGCCTTTATTAATAGTCATCATTTTCCAGAGGATTTCATCCACTCTGAAAGTTGCCAACTTCTTTCTATACAAAGTCCCACATACGGTCAGATTATTCTCCTCAGCAATATTTTTGCTCATCGGCTAACTCTCTTGTTACCACCATGACAATCACATGAGGTATTATGAGCCTTGAGCCTTTCCTGGAATCATGTGTCAGGCCTTGTATGTGGATTTCCATATTCATTTTCCTTTGTCTTTTTTTCTGTTGCTAAAATTTCTCTTTAAGAATGATGGCCATTCTAATGTCTTCAGAAGATAACAGTACTTAATTTTTCCAACCTTTTACGGATGATCTGATGGGTCAGATATTGCAACAAAAAAGGAACAACTGAGCAAGCCTTGGAAAAGCCATAAGATTCATTAAGCGGTTGATTTGGGGCAGTACATGAAATTGAAATGATATAGATCCAAACCCATAATTTAAAAAAAAAAAGGAAAAAAATATGTGGCATGTACAGCTAATAATAGATTGGATGAAAGAAGTTGGTTTCCTGCTAAATTCCAATCCTGCATGGAGAGACATATCTTTGTAATACTATTCTCGACTTCCCCTGTCTCAGACTTAAATCTCCATAAACAATTGCTATATTGATATAACCACTATAGAGAAGCACAAATAGAGGTGAAACCAAATTACGGTGTTCCAAAGAATAAGTATAAATAAGGGAGGAATGAAGTATAAAAACAAGAGATGAAGAATGAGAGTTTGAGCTCTTATTGCTTTGGGAGGTTTGACTGCCCAAGTAAGCATCTGATAAATCATGCCATAGAAAATCTAGTTACATAAATCTTTGCATGCTAAGAAATGAACAGATACATGTTAAGAACTTGGATGATCTTCAATAATCTAAAGGCATTTATAGGGGAACAATGAATTATACCCAGGGGAATTGCTTTCAAGTTGTCACATTTAAAATGTTATACAAATACTGAAGACAACTGAAAGCCATAACCCATTATGGTTTTAACAAGTTCTGAAGGAATCGAAGCATTGTATATTACTACTACAAGTGTTAAATAAATGGTGAAAGATTACTGGTTTGCATATCAGTTGAAATTGGTATCTCATGGACAACTCAATTTACATGTATTTCTTGGCTTGTATTTCTTTCCAGAGCCAGTTTATGTTTCTTTCCATGATGAAGAATGGGGAGTCCCCGTTCATGATGACAGAAAGCTGTTTGAGCTGCTTGTGTTGTCAGAAGCATTAGCTGAATTCAGCTGGCCAGCTATTCTGAACAAGCGAGACTTGTTAAGGTTTGCCATATTATCTTGGTTTCATTTAGGACAAATGGAGCTTGCGTCTTTTCTGTGCTTGACACTTCAATTATCATTCCTTTTGTCAGGAAGTTGTTCAATGATTTTGACCCATGTTCTGTCGCTCAATTCGCTGAAAAAAAGATTCCTTCACTCAAATCAAGTGGCAGCACTTTGTTATCAGAACAGAAGATGCGGGCAGTTGTAGAGAATGCAAGGCAAATGCTTAAGGTAATTTATCATCTCAATACTCAATCTGCAGCTCCTTGTTTTAGAAATTTAACTGTCCACTGTCCACAATATTTAGCTAGTTTCAGCAGCCCTGGGGTCATCTTTATTGGAGATTCATTTGAAATAGACATCATGTTTACAAATTATTATACAATATTTATTATCTCCTTCTCAATAGTTACTAGTGAATGTTCAATCAAAACAACGAGTGGATCATTTATAACTTCCCCACCTTTATTTTCATCCAAAATGATTTCAAAATGCTTCATTTCTGGAAAGGCCTTTCCCTTTAAGGCGTCAACAAGGGCGGAGATCCAGCTCACATGGGGGATGTGTGATTTTAGGGGGCAGAAGTCCTATCTATACACCTATTTGGAGGGATGCATTTTGTCATCATCCTTTTGAGGGACATGGATTCTTATCATCTTCACTTTTCAAATAGGCCAAAGCAATTGTGTTTATTTTCTACCTATTCAACTTAAGGATTCTCTTTCTATGTTCACTAAGTCACCAATTTCATGTTATGCTTGTTATCCAAACCTTTGCTTTAGATGTTCCCCCAAAACAACCCTACTTTACCATTTAACTGTTCTCTGTTAGTCCCACCCACTTTGGTACTTAGTTGCTCTCCTTTATTGTAACAGTTGGATCCATTTGAAGATATGTGGCCTATATGTAAAGGATATTATTAACCTTAGGAGAAGCATTTCATCAGTAACCATTTTGATCCTTTTCAATACAATTTACAAGCCCCTTTATACTTGCAACCACCAATATGGTCCCATTCTGCGATTTTTGTTATTTACATACGCGGTCCCTCAAACAAAGCTTGATTGAATTTTAACATGTTGCTCCTTTTGTTTTGCCGAATATCATTGCTACAAAGTGAGTAAGCTGCAAGAACTAACAAGTACGATTCAAGACCTAATCATGTTCTGTACAGAAATAAATGACAAGGAAAAGTTTACTAAGACGATTTCAAGTAGATCAGGCTAGTGAGAAAACTTTTGGCTTGGCACACATCTTCTGACATTGCTGAAATGTCTCAAAATAGGTCCAAGTATCATACATTATGCAATGTCTTTGCTTTGATCTTAGATTTCTTCTCTGCAAATGAAGCACCCTGTGTTAAGTTTCTAACCTTAAAAGGAAGAAAATGCTGGATGCCTGAAGTTGATTTAGCTGTCTGATCTGAATTCTTTGGTGCTTAATGTAGCTGCTGCTAGATTTCATTGAGTAACTAATTTGGCGTAGTATGCATTTGTTGGAAGATGCAGTACGCCGCACAAGACATTATATGATGGACCATTACATTACTTACCACACAGCATGATGCTATAAAGGGGATGCTGCATTTGCTATTACTATGGTATGAACACTAAAATGGAGATAAAGATTTGCAGTCCAATTGACTGGACTGCTTTGATGATGTAAATTCAAAATAATGTTGTCGGATTGCACATTACGTGATTGGCATCAGTTTGTAGACGTCTTTACTGAAGGTTCATGAAGAACGAAGATAATGAAATTATAATTAAGCTACACCATAGCCGGTATATATACTGAAAAAGATGAACAAATTCAAAAGCGTGGAGTTGTTTTCACCCCTCTAATCTACTCTTCATCCGCAGGTGATTGAGGAATTCGGTTCTTTTAACAACTATTGCTGGAGTTTTGTGAACCACAAGCCGATTATAAATGGATTCCGCTACGCCCGTCAAGTGCCTGTCAAGACTCCCAAAGCCGAAGCCATGAGCAAGGACCTGATGCAAAGGGGCTTCCGCTGTGTTGGACCAACTGTGATCTATTCTTTTATGCAAGCAGCAGGCATAGTTAATGACCATCTTTCTAGCTGCTTCAGATTTGAAGAATGCATCGGTTCATGCTCTAAAGAATCCAGGACGAACACTGAATCGATGACATTGGGAAAAGGCTTGACCAAGAAATGCTCATTACAGGATTAAGCGAGCATTTATCAAGCAGACTGCACTTAACAAGTTCAGTTCAGCAGGTATCTGTTTTTGGCTGTATCATCTCAGCTGTTTATGTATCACTAAGGTGTTAACAAACACTTCACTCTAAGCTAACAAACTTCCAGAATTTGTAATACAAGCTAATCTGATTAAATCCAAACCTTCTGTTTTCTGAATATATCCTCCTGTGTCATCATAGATCCTTATCAGATCCACCATCCTTTTCATGGATTATCATGATTATCTTGGACCACAAGAAGGTGATAATATCTATTTTCTTATCACTTCATATTAATATCATGATGGATATCATTTTACACTGATTTATATAGTTTTCTCCATTTTCAATATTTTGGTGTCATGTTTTCGTTATCATTGCACCATTTGCAAAGCTGGCCACATGTGGATCCCTGTGATGGTTTGCTTGGGCATGGTAGATTTTGTTTGGGGTGCCCCTTCATTCATTTGTTCCTACAAAGATGCTGACCATGGCATCCATGGCACTTTTAGTTGATGTGGCCCTTTCAAGTGGGTCCATCTATAATTTTGGGGAAGTGGGGTTTCTGCTGCGTTCGGTAGACGAGCGCATCATACAGTGAAGGGTCAGCAACTACAGCACGCCTACCACACACACCTCACATGGAGAGGGGCCCTTGAAATTTTTCTGGTGCCCTTTTGACCCAACAAGGCATCCTCCACAAACCTCATCACCTTTGAATGAGAACCAAACCCAACCCTTAATCATTTAATGGAATTTGAGGTCTGCCCCAGCAACTATTTCAACCTTGTCACCAAAATCTAACAAAAACACTACTTCTCTGACTAATCTCCACAATTCAAAAATAAATATATTGCATGCTGTCTTAATCACAAGAAAACACAACATACAATGTCCTGTCAGAAGGCCTTCTTGTTAAGATAAGGTTGGCAGCTCTGACATATATATCTTGGTAGAAATTGGAAGATTTTCCTGGACCTTTTACCCACAGGGTGAAGCCAGTCATGCCATCCTCCATCTAAAAGCTTCACTTCACATTAGTTCCTCCCAAGGACAGGCAGGCACACATTAGTGGAAAATTAGGTTATGCAGAGCCAGACACCTACTCACATAAAAGCCATGGCCACTCCCAAATACTCAGCAGCTCTGTAGGCATGCCCTCAGTTTTCATGTAGCTACAAAGAGCCTACTAACATTAACATTGGAATGCATTCATGTAATCACCCAAGGATGACATAAACCTTCATGGTCTTAAAGTGCTGATGAAACACACACCTCAAACGTCTAGGTTAGAAAACAGAAAATTTTCATATCAAGATTCTGTTCTCAAAATCACTCGAGGTATTTACAGCCTTTGGAAACTAGAGGTTCGCATGAACTTCTTCCACCTGCAATCGCTGTGCCTGAAGCAAATGTCCACAACATCCCACATGGATTGGACTGATAAGAAAGAAGAAAGAACGATCTAATTCCCCATGGGTTTTTAGCATTTACAGCGACAGCAGCAACACCATCAACTACAGCCATGAAATTTACTCATCAGCTATTGCCACCAAAACCAGTAGCTCATAAAACATTTTGAGCTTAGAAGTAATGAAAGAACAAATCTTTCTGCGTTCATGACCATGTTACTGGAAGCCAACAAAAGAAAAAAATGAGGTAAGAAAACCACCGGAAAAAAAAAAAAACACTCAGAAGAGAACCAAACACCAGCAGCCCAGCAGATACAGCTTTTGATGCAGCAACATGAACTGGAATATGCAATGCTCGCAGCAGCTAAGTCTCAAGCTCTTTCACTTGGATCCACTGCTTCCCACTCCCAATGTGAGCTCAAGATCCTCCACCCCAACCTCGTGAATTCTCTCCCCCACCCAAGGCTTCACCCTCCCGTTCTCGAATTCAAACTCCACACCACCTCGTCCCCTATCAGACATTCCTCCTCCTCCAGGGCCCACTACGGTCTCTGGCATTTGGGCGACCGGGTTAACAAGGTTGAAGGTCGGCGATGCCGGGGCTGTCATTTGGAAGCTGACCCACCGTCCAGAATCAACAGTGGAAGCATCAGACTCGTCACACTCCGGTATGGTGGCAGGGTGCCCATGGTGGCGACCCCGTGTGGGGCTAGCAGGGGCAGAAGCAGCAAACAAAGGATGGCGGAATGCAGCATAGTCCCAGTCTGGTTTCCTAATTTTTGGAGGGCGGGAGGCAGTCGGCGAGGAGAGCGGCGGGGTAACAGGGGCGCTGTTGGAGATACGAAGAGGCGGGAGGGTGGAGAGGTTCCGGAGGAAGGGAAGCAGATAGGAGGGGTTGACACCAGGGTTGGAATTCTCGATACGGGTGGGGCTCGGGAAGGAGGACGATGATGGGCTGGCATGGTAGGAAGGGACAGGGCTAGGGAAGGAGGAGGAGGGTGGGCTCAGATGATGGGATGAGGAGCAGGGGCTTATGTTTGTCGACTGACCTCCGGCAGCCGCCTCCGGAGGTGGTGGCAGTGGTTTGCATCCCTGTCAAATTAGACAAAGAGTTCAGCAGCTAAATAGATGCAACAAGAGAAGCCCACATAGAGTGAAGGGAGAAGTGCAATTCCAGCGAGTGAAGTGATTACTGTTCAGTCTGTTGCTTTTCTGATGGCAAGGTTGTCCATCAACTTAGGTGAACAAAGGGTTTTCTCTTTTCTTTGTAAGCCACAGAAGAGAGAGAGAGAGAGAGGATTTTGCTTTCCTTATGTGATATAACAAATGCAATCAGAACAGCAACGGTCTAAAATAAATTCAGACATGCTTTGCTTTTTAGCCCCATAACTCTTTGATTTGTTTGGATATTTGGGTAATATAGTTTGTCTTGAGGGTGTTACACTTTAGATAAGGATACTTTCCTGTTTTCCTGTTACCCTTTTTCTTCTTTTAAAAGAAGAAATAGGATAGAGAAACAACAGAAGCCAACATAAAATCAAGTATTCTTCATGAATGAGAACAAAAGGAAAGGAACAAAGTGAAGAAAGTTTGCCAGGAAAGGCACAGATCTCCACAATCCAATCAAAAGAAAAGCATCATCATCTTGGGTGAGATGAGAAAATGCACACACAGAAGACTGGCCCAAAAAAGCAGCAGTCAAAAGAGAAAAAAGAAGCCAAAATTCAGTTTTTTTTTCTTTTTAAAGTCCAAGATCAGAACTTTCAGAAAGAAAACAAAACAAATACTAATAAAAAATTACTGAGGGATTCCAAATTTCTTCAAAAAATCCACATCAAATCTGGTAGAATACTCCATCAAAGACCTCAAAACAAAGCAATCGAAGCAAAGGAAGAAGACTTATCTAAAAGAAACCTACAAACTGTTTTATGTTCTCAAAGGAAAAAGAAGAATCTAGCTTAAAAAAAAGGAGAATAAAGGCTATCAACCAAAGATCTCAAAAAAAAATAAGATCAGTTACAGCAGTTCAACTGGTTCACATCACTGCTAAAAGATCTAAATAAAAACATATCCCTTTTAAAAGAAAATAAACAAAATCAGCCCAAAAAATGAATTTTAAATGAGGTATACTACCAATAAAAGCATCAAGAAACATCTTTCTTCCCATTCTCAACACAAATAAACAAAAAAAATCTAAATTAAGATCCTTTTTTAAAAAAAAAAAGAAAAAGAGGAAGCTTTAAGAACTTATTAAACATCATCAGAATCCATGTTCGCATATTTGATGCAGGTTGACCTCCTTGCTTCTCTCATGGTACAACCCTCTTCGAATTAGTTCGAGTCGCAAACTCCCAATAAATTCTTTTATTTTCATAATAAATTCCTTATTAGATTAGAGAGATAGAAAGAAAAAAGGATGAGAGAAGAAGAATAAAATCCATTAATAAAGTGAGATCTATTTGGCATCAAAACCAAAACTTTACTACGATCTACTAAGCACCAAGTGCTGTAACAGCCATCTCCAATCTCTTCGAATCGCAACAAACATAAGAGTCAAGGGGGAAATAAAGGAAAATTAGAGGAAAGGATGAGATCTAACATCTAAGAGATAGAGATAGAGATAGATAGATAGATAGAGAGAGAGAGAGAGAGAGCTAAAATTAAACTAAAGGTGGGAGCTTTTTAGTAGCATACCTTTCGGTAGGTGGTGCCGTCGTCCTCCACGACCCAGCCGGCCTCGGAGCAGAGGGCCTTGAGGACCTCGTTGTTGTCGCAGTGCTTGGGGAGTTTGTAGTTCCCGAGCGTCCGCAGCCCCGAGAATATCTTCGCCGCGATCGCCCGCCGCCGCCGCTCCCTCCTCTTGTTGTTCTCCCTCTCCCTCCACGTCGGCAACCTCCCCCCTCCCGACGTCATCCCTCCCTCCCTCTCTCTCTCTGTTTTTCCTCTGTTTTCTTACTCCTTTTGCTTTGTTTTCGGATGGATGAGATAGAGATGGAGGTGCAGAGGAAGAGAGGAAAAGAGAGAAGCTTGGTCCGCCAGTTTTCTACCCTCTTTGCCCCGCTTTTGCTTCCTTTCCTCTCTCTGTTTTTTTTCTTTTTTTTTTTCTTTTGGGCAGAGGAGTCTGAGATAGCTCACGAGGAGAGTACGTTTTCTTTATTGCAAGTAGATTGGATAGATTCTCTTGTGACAGGAGACCCCCTCTTTGCTGTTCTCTCTCACTCTCTCCTTTTGAGGAGGGAGGGTGTTGGGCGCCCAGCGTGGGCCTCGTTAATAGAGAGAGAAAGTTGGTGCGAGCGAGAATGACATATATATCCTCAATGTTCTACTGCTAACGTTAGCTTTGAAAAAAATAGTGGATTCCTCCGTCATTTTCCGAGTGCAAACAGGAACGCAGAAAGCAACAGAGGTTTTCTTCTTCTTCTTTTTTTTTATCTCTATCTATGAGGTGGGAGGAGAGTCTTCGAGCCTGTGGTTTGACTGTACGTTACGGGAGGGGAGGAGGAAGAGAACAAACAGAGGAGGCTGGGATGCTTACACTTGATGTCGGGTGGTCTTCTTCCTCGCTCATGGCATATGGTCCCATGCATGGTGTTACCTGCATTTCATCGAGTGCCCTCCTCTGTGTGTGGGGTTCGGCTGGATTGGGGGATTGCGCCTGGTTTGTAGCAAAGTTGGATTAGACCCAAAATGTTTTGATTTGATTACAAATAATGCTACCATGGATATAATCTCTTGCCACCAAAAAAACAAAAAAAGAGTTGTTCCATTGATGTAAGCTTTTCATAGCTCTTAGGATCTGATTTGTGTTTTTAGTGAAGTTCTGAATTACTAAATTAATTTTAGTTTGATTGTTGTATTAATCGTAGCGATTTGACATGAGGAGCATTTGGATATGATAGCAATGCCAAAATTGCTAAATCTAATTAATGTCAAATCGCTAAACTTTTGAGTTTTATGATTTAATGCAGAGAATTGGTGACCTATTCTATTGGAAGAGTAATTTATTAAAATCATTTGCTGTTGAAAATTGTTATTTACATCTCTACTCTATCTGTTGAATCGATATTATTTGATTATAATAATTATTATAGTAAATAGTATTGCTATTGAGTTCCTCTTTAAACATAATTATTTATGTTTGTAAATATTATGCTTCGATTTCTTAAGTTATAAAATATATATAGGATACTTAATTTTTTTTGTTTGTGGTGTGAGTTAAATCATGTCTGTCACTTTTCCACTTGGATTGAGTAGCATATGAGTGGTTAAAAACTTTCAAGTTTGCCCATTGATTGAATGGTAGATTGCAATTTGATGATACTTTTACGAAACCAAGTGCCCATTTTTACATACATTGTTATTATTCTACTATATTATACATAAATTAAAATATTGATGCAAGTTCTAGTTTCAATATTTGTATATTTTTGTCTATTATATTAAATTGTTGAAATTTTGTAAATGTTCTTGTTGGAAAAGTAAAGAATTTACATAGTAAATTATGTCATCAACATGGTGTGTGTGTATATATATATATAAACCATGACTAACCAAGCGACGTAGTCTTGTACGTTCATCCCATAAAAAATGTGTGTCGGATTATAAGCACTCTCAGATCTCTTGCTGAAGCTCTGGCTTAGAGAAGTGTCATCTACCTGATTATACGCCTGTGGAGGGATCCATCCGAATATGCCGGCAGCAAAATCCAACCCGTGAGATGCTCTGGGCTGTATAGAATAGTAGCCGCCGAAAGATATCTCAAACGCACCATATTCATATCCGTATCAGTGTGGGTCATAGGATGTCTGTGGCTGCGGATAATAAGATCCAGTATACGACTCAAAATCCGATATGTCTATGAAACCTACTCCACGTGTAAGATTATCTACAGCTGCATCGTGTCTTCCTAAATAACCTCGAAGAGTCCGTATCCTATATGCAATCGTATCCTCGCGGGCTCCAGCAGATCGTATACCTCTTATTTGTTATACACCACATGTCAAGAGCATGTGCTTAATCCTTCATTTGGATTTCATATAGAGAATAGTAGTTATTTAAGATCTACAGTTTAAAATATTTTGTTTTGATATCTTTTCAAGATATGTTGAATGATACATATACTGATAAGAAAATAGAAATAGCGAACCAAGTTTCATATTTAAAAAGTAGATTCTTGATGTTAAAGTCCTATCTAAAAAATCAGATTTTTAGATAAATGGGCCCAAGAGTATATAAGCACCACCAAGATTGTTAACCTATCCCAATACGGAACTATTATTTCTCAATACCATCTCTCACATATAGAGCTTGAGGAACGAAATCTGGAATGAGAGGCAATATGTCGACTAGTAAGTAGAAGTGTGAATGTTTAAGTAGACAAGAAAAATCAATGGGCTCTAATACCATGTTAAGAATCAATGGGCTCTAATAGCCCCACATCGGATAAGTTAAGGACTATCATGGTGCTTATATACTTTTGGACCTATCCATCTAAAAGCTTGAATTTTTAGATAAGATCTTAACTTAGTATCAGAGACTATTGATTTTTTTTTGCCCACTTACTAATCTGCATGTTTCTCTTCATTGCGGATTTTGTCTCTCGGTCTCTACACGTGAGAGAAGGTATTAAGTAATAATAGTCCTACATCAAATAGATTATTGACTCTTAGGGTGCTTGTATACTTTTGGACTCATCCATCTAAATATTCGGATTTTTAGATAGAATCTTAACTCTTGAAATATTTAGTGATATGATATATTTTTATGTCATTTTATAAAGCTCATTATTTAGTTGTCATTTATCAAGTGCATCTAAGAACTAATGACTCTTATAAACAATGAAAAATAAGTAATTGTGGTGGGGGCAATAGTAATAAATATCAATTTTTGTCAAGATGAATAATTTGATTGTATTTCACTTTTGTTTTCAAAATTTTAAAAAGTTTTGACACCCTAAATCCCATAACTAACCAAATCATTTTCCAAAGCTCAAGAAATAAACTAGGATTTTATTTTCAAAAAGTCATAAAACACTAAAAATTGCACCTTCGTATTTGTAGCACTACATATTTCAATACACTATCTAAGATGAAAGTGGATCCAACCAAATGTTAAAACAAATAAAAAATTTACTTAATGATCTAAAAAAATTAAATATTAATGAAGTGGAAGATGTAGATAATTTCTTTGTATATCGAAGCTGACACTTATCTCTTGAAGACTTTATTTAACTTGTGTTTAGAGTTGTGTATGGTATCTAACTGTATTGTAGCATCATTTGGTGCAAGTACAATTATCTCAAGCATAAGATGCAATGCTAGAAACTCCAAATAAATTTATTTTCATTAGAAAAGGAAGGACAATAATTTTTGAAGCTAATTTTTGAGACCATTGGTAGATTTGGAGTTGTAGTCATTGATATTGGTGGTTGTCACAGTTACTTAAAGATCAGGTTTTGTTGTTCCAAAAAAATATAAGATATTATTTAGTTATATATATTATTTACTTGATCCAGCATCTCTTTTCAATTGATTGCAAAAAAAAGCCACATGTATCTTCATGTATCTTATTATAGAGTTGCATGAAATGCAGAAAAAGAAAAACAATGCCAGCGGACTTTGGAAGCTTATATTCTCTCTAGTCATTGAAATATGTGATGAAGTCCAAGGATTGTCAACTAGTTAAGCTAAAGTAACCTAATTGATACCATGATCAACCTCACTTTGTTTTATGATTATATAGAGCATGAACCAACACACTTGTTTGTCAACCAAACTTAAGTTGGCAGCTTGTGAGGCTCCTTAAGCCCACATCGGCTAGAGAGTCCTTTGAGCCTGAATATATGAGATGGGTGTCTTCAAATCCTGTAGAAAAAAATAAAATCGAGAAGCGGTTGAGCTCGGTACGCGCGCTGTTGCCCAAGGTGACAACCCAAGAGGGGGGGTGAATTGGGTCTTTTAAAAATTATGTTCCCTAATTTTTACTTTGAATTGAATGCAGTGGGATGATAAGATGTTACTTACTTAAGCTCTAGG